>VDFB02020557.1:22594-40478 GCA_007258455.2 Sequoia sempervirens | reverse complement strand
TTTTATGATGTTTTTGGATTTTTTGGATTTTTTGATGTTTTTGGATTTTCTAATTTTTTGATGTTTTTAGATTTTCTAATTTTTTTATGTTTTTGGATTTTTTGATTACTTGATATGGTTTTCCCAACACTATTTCTTGATGGACAATGTGACTAAGTATGATCTGATTAAGATAATTCCACATGTGTGAAATTATTAAATATTTATGTTGAGATAAGGATAATTATATTTAAAAACACCCATGTTTTCAATAGAATTTGATGGAGAAAATCACTAAGAGCATTTTCATTAATATGAACATCTCTACAAAACATCTCATGTTCTATTTTATAATTTAATGTATTTTATGCCTACTCCATATTGAATATAAAATTATAATTTGTAGACGATGCATAAATTACACATTTAAATGAATATGATAAAGGAAAATATTTGGTGATTTATATGAAACAATTTCAGATATTGATGAGCCATAAGAATGTCTAGTTTTCTTGTTGTAGTTACATGCTTTTATCTTATTTTTGATAAAATTTAAAAGACATTACCGGACCTTTTATATACTTTAAGCATTTTAAAGCATTTGAAGTTGATATATGTTATATTAATAAGTGTGTGTATGAACTTTGAATGTTTGTGAGTTTAGTAGAATTCCATGTTTAATCATAGTTGTTATAAATAAAAATGCCTTAAGGAAATAAGGACTAACCCTTGTAACAAAGAATATGTCAACCCACAACAAAAGGCTTCTCAACCTGCAACAGAAGGATGATAGTTCGATGCAAAGAAAGGAGTTAATCTACTACAACACGATCACACTTTTAGAAAAGATGAAGGAAATCATTTAAGGACAAGATCATGGATGGCCAAGTATCACTTCATATTTTAATAAGTTATGAGAAAGGAGTTCACTCCATAATAATAAGGGAAATAAAGCAGCAAGAACTATTTGTCGGCACACTTAATTTATAACAGTTATCATAATTAAGTGCAAAGTCCTTATTCAACTTCTACACTCTTATTTTTCTAGTTATTATTTTTTGTTTTAGAAAAACCTAGTTCTCTTCCTATTTTTATGTGGGAGTTGAGATTTTATTTTAAGTTTGTTTATAGTTCATAAATAAATGGACTCTTGCAGATCCTATATAGTAGGGTACCTTGCTGAGAAGGACAACTAGATCTTGTATGTATTAGACTGAATAATATTTTCTATTAGATTCTTCTCAAAAGCTCTATGTATGATTAGAATATAAAAAGAAGATATTTCAATAGCATGTTTTCTTGAGTGAGTAATTGAAGAAGATCTTGTGGATGCATCAACTCAAGCAAGGGTTACTTGAGGTACTACAAAGACATATTGGTTAAGTTTATTAATCAGATTATGCATTACAAGTTTAATTTTTAGTTTTCACTTTGTTCTATTATGAATGTTGTGTTGTATATTTTGAATTCAAAGTCTTTAGTTTATATTTTGTTCAATACTCTAGAAGGTTAGTTGAATTAGGACTTGTTGCAGCATAAAGAGTTATTAATTTGGTCATAAGCATTGAGTACATGTAATTGTGGATTTGTTAAAAAGTATCACTACTCTATTTTAATGAAGATAGAAGTTAATTTAGGTTAAAGAATGCTTTTGATGCATTTTGTCTATGATGTTCAATTTACCTATATTTAGTTGATGTAAGATGTCTAGGATTCTTGGATACATATTTATTTCGGCATCATCTAAAATATTTGACTTTACGGTTGATAATTTGGTAGATCCCTCTCTTGAATGATGAGCTGCTTAGTTTAGGGATCTTCAAGTCCATTAAGTCATGTGTATGATCATCCACATTAGTTAATTATCTACACTAGTTAATTAGACATTAGAGGAGCTCTACATTTTGGTATCATTTTGGGATAGTGTTAAGTTCTTAATTCTTATTTATGTTTAAAATTCTTTTCAAATATTTCATATAAATTAGTAATTTTTTTTTGTTCAACATTAGGACCAACAAAAATTTAAGAATTAACAAAGAACTACTCACTAACAGTGTGTAAGGACTGCCAATTAAAGATCAAAGAACTATTGTATGCGGAGGTAGAGAGACACTTTGGGAAGATTTCTCCCCTCAATTCACAAATAATTTGAAGGCATTGGTGCAAACAAAGAACCTATTGAGGGAATCAACGAAGGAGAACCACCCTTCACACCAATAACTGCTCCAGACATATAGGAGACTTTCAAAAGGCATCTTAACACCATGGCTGAGGAAGTGATAGAAAATCCAACATAACATGTGTCATTTTAGTTTCCAATAATAAACCAAGAAAGGGTTATTGTTCTTAAGAACATACCCCCTTTAGTATTACCCATTTTCTATGGATTGGTTATTGAAGATCCAACACATTCTTGTTTGAATTTGATGTCCTATATCAAAGTTATGATTATACTACAAATGCTCGCAAGCTCAAAATCCTTCCATCCACATTAAAGGATGTCACTTTGTGATGGTTTATGGGGATGGGAGAAATACAGTACCCAACTTGGAAACAATGAAGACAAAATTATTGTATAAATATCAAGGTTATTGTTGAGGAGCATCCAGGAAGAGAGATGACATCTTTAGGATGCCACAAAGAGAAGATAAACCACTTGAGGATTATGTGGAAAGATTTCAATTTTGTCTAAATAAATCACATCAAAATAGGATTTCTCTTAAGTTATTAAAATTGGTATTTTTGCGAGGAGTACATGAGGACTGTATGGATGCTTAAAACCTCATAGGGGTAGGAGATATCTATCAACTGCCTCTCGATGAAATTTTCAAGGTATATAGAAACTATTCAAGATCATCCATAAGAAGACCAGGGTTGATACAACCTCTTCTTCTAATAAAACATCCACGAGGGCATCAAGGGTGGAACTTAGTAACCTCCTATCAAACATGGAGGACATAATTAGCCACCTGGCTACCCAATTGGACACCTTGGATAACAAGAAGAAACATGAGGAAGCGGAGGAAACTCTAACTAAATATTGTCCATATTGCCACTAAAAGAGGATAAACTACAAATTCAAGAAGCTAGCTAGAATTTTCTGAAAAAAGCAAGGGAAGTCTGAATTTCAAGCCCTAGAGGATGAAGAAGGCCAACTATTTTACATTGCTCGGTACAAACCATGGCAACAAATATAATGTATGCCTCAAGATCCATTGTCTTGAAATATGTCATTTTTCAAAGGTAATTCAAACTTCTCACATTGGAACAATCAGCCTTGGAATAATATACAAAATAAATCATGGCCAATGGCCCAATTACCTAATTGGGCTTCACAATAGGGGATATGGTGACCACAACCTTACCAAGACCCAAATTACAATTCCTAGTGTACAACCTAGCAAAACCAATGGCCATCACAGTGGTGTGGGAGTCAACAATGGAAAAACCAAAATATAAACTACTTGCAGCCACAACAACCTACCATAATATCAAATCTAGCCATAGATGCACCATCACAGCCAAGAGCACCTCAACTATCAGCCCAACTTGCACTAAACCCTAATAACAATCCTATTTAATAGGATTATACTAATGACACCATCCAATACCCAACCTATGGGTTTGAGGTGAGTGATGTCCACCTTTGTTTAGGAAATATGCTTGTTGAGCCTTCATCTCCTCATATTATAGAGCTTATTAATGAGGAGCCCCTAGTAGATATTATTGGCAATGAAACAAAGGAACCTTAACAAGGTAGGACACAAAAAAAGGTAAAAAGTATAGAAACACTATTTCCTGAAAGACTAACCACACAAAATTCCCATTTTGAACCTGAAATTGACCTATTGGGCCAACTTAGAAATGTTTACATAAAAATACCCTCGATTCAAGAAATTAAGGAAGTGACAATATATACAAAAAAATGTGAGAGAGTTGTGCCTTAAAAAGCCAAGAAAAAAAATGAAAGGACCCCCAGACTGTTCATGTCTTAGGGCAGCTTGCTAACATCATGTTAGGCAATATAGTTGTTTCAAAATATACAGACCCTAAAATCCCTATAGTAGATGTCCAAATTAATAGAACTCTCATCAAAACACCTTCATTGACCTAGGAGCAATCATAAATGATATGAAAAAATAAACTATGAAACAAATTCAGTTAAGGGTGAACCCACAATAGTGGGTTACACTTTTTGGCCAAACTTGACATTGAAATAAACATTTTGAACTAAATATTCACTTTATGACACCTATAGCTACTAAACCATGAGGAATTTGAAGATGATGCAAACTTGTGATTTGTGATATTTTATCTATAGATTCTAAATATATTTTTAAAAAAATTGGAATCAAATTACATTTCCTTTTACATCTCCTGCGATAACTAGTTTTTAACAGTAAACACCATTTTTAAAGAGTGATGTGTATTATCAACCACATAGCTTTTTTTTTATGAAGGATAAAATTCTAATTTTTTTGAATTTAGATTTTTAGCTACGATATCTGGAGGATGCATTTGGTTTCATAGTGTTTTACTGAATATTTTTTTAATTAAGTTTTGAAGTCAAACCAATTACAATTTAGATATATGTGTACTATTAAGAGCATGATTTTTTTTGTATGTATCATAATTCATTTTTTTTGTTGGATCAAGGACATCAATACCAATAGGATAGATATTTTTCAAAAAAAAATGGTAATCTACTATTTTTCCACATGTATAAAACAGAGAGCTTGATTTTTGATGAAAACCCTATGTTTAATTAAACTAAAAATAAATTATAATAAAACCAAAATATATTAAAACTATACTTGATGGAGAGCTCGTTTTGAGGACTATAATCTTGTAGCTAGGTTTATCAAGTTGATTCCATTTAGATCCTCAACCTGAGCCTCAAAACCCAAAAATTTCCATAAAATTGCAGATGGAGCGAGGTAAGGGCAAAAAAGAGAGTGTTCATTTGAACCCCCATCTAATGAAGGGGTTACCCCTTCATTAGAAGGGGGATTCAAATGAACACCCTCTATATGGTGCAAGTGGGTGTTCATTAGAAGGAGGTTCATTCGAAGGGGGTGGATGCCATGCATGTTCTAACGAAGCTGCTTAATTCAAAGGGGTACCTTCATTTGAAGCCATTTTAAACTTTTTGATGGGAGTTTCTAATTTTTCTTTATGCAAAAAATTGTAACCCACCATTGTGGGTTCACCCTTTATGGAACTCCGACCCACACCTACTATTTTACAACTAGTAGATAGGTCAACTATTAAACCCAAGGGTATTATAGAAGATTTAGTCATCACACTAGATTCATGGGAATACCCTACAAATTTTATGGTCTTACAAACTAAAGGAAATATTGTAGGATACCCCTTAATCTTAAGGGAGGCCTTAACTAGCCACTGTAGATGCATTCATTTTTTATAGGTTTGGAAACATGATCATTTCCCATGGGAATGTGATAAAAAAAGGCCCTTTACCTACTGCACAACCACATATAGATTTGGATCAAACTATATCATCGGCCCTTGAAGAATATGACTAATATTCTTTACAAACACTCATGACCATTGAACATAGCCCAATGTTGAATATTAAGGATGAAGATGAAGGACCCTTTCCAACACTATGCAAAACTCTTATGGTAGGGACCTGTACTAACACCACTACCTCACATGCTTACATTATTTTTTACATAACATAGTAACTACAAATACCTTTGAGTCTACTTAGTTTTTTCATACACTACTATCCCATAATTGCATTCTCAATCTATCAGGTCTTGACATTGCTTTTATCAAGTCATCTACCTTAATCATAGAGATCACATCGAGTAGAACACTAAATGTTAATAACCAATTGATAACTACCCAACAACCTTCATTATTAACGATGTTGAAATCCCACACAACAACATTTACATGGGACTATCATGATATGAAAGGTATAGATCCTCACCTATGCATGCATATAATTTATATTAATGAAGGATATAAGCCCATGAGGCAACCTCAAAGGATAATGAACCCAGCTGTGCATGACATAGTCAAAACAAAAATAAAAAAAATTGCTAGATGCAGGGTTTATTTATCCCATATTTGATAGCCAATGGGTATCCCTTTTGGTGATTGTGCCAAAGAAGGGAGGTAAATGGAGGGTATGTGTAGATTACAGAGAATTAAATGCAACAAGGAAAGACCATTTTCCCCTTCTTTTTATTGATCAAGTGTTGGATTCACTAACAGGTAAGCAATATTTATCCTCCCTAGATGGATCTAGTGGATATAATTAGATAAAAATAGCTCTAGAGGATTAGGACAAGACCAATTTTACCTACCCATGGGGTACATATGCCTATTCTATCCTACTATTTGGATTATGTAATGCTCCTACAACATTTTAGAGAGCAACCTTAAGTATATTCTCAAACTTTGCACATGATTCTATGAAATTTATATGGATTATTTCACCACTTAGGGGAATTCTTATGAAGAAGCATTAACTAATTTGGATAAATTCCTACAAAGGTATCAAGATCACAACCTTTCCTTGAGTCATGAAAAAAAATTCATGATGATGACTAAAGGAGTGGTCTTGGGACACTTTGTGTCCAGTAAAGGAATACAGGTATACCCTAACAAGATAGAAGTGATCTCCACTCTACCTATTCCTCAAAAGAAAAAGGATGTAAGAAGTTTTCTTGGACATAAAAGTTACCATAGGAGGTTTATCAAGGATTTTAGTACTAGCACTTGCACCAGGGGGGTGCAAGGGTCACACTGATAGGAAAATATATAGAAGTAAGCATGGAGAATAACTATAGTGTAAAATATATAAAATCTTGTTGAATTATATTCAAAATGTCTATAATATATAGAGAACACCTTCGGCATGTTTTGCATACTCCAAATATATACAATCTTGTTTGAATCATATACAAAATGTATGTAATATATAGAGAACACCTTTGGCATGTTTTGCATACCCCCTTATTCTATGAAAAGAATCTTTGTATGTGTAAACTGAAATGGCGTAATCCTCTAAATATACAAATACTAATTTGTATTATGAGTTGAAGGATATAGATCAAGATTTTTTCTTGAAGCAAGATGTAAGTATTTGCCCCCAATGTGTAGCAATGTATGGAATGTCATGGGTGGATGCATGGATAAATGAATGGATGAATGGATATGTTAGGCATACAAAGGATGGCCAGGATTATGTTGTGATAAGATAACCAATTTGGATAGAGGATGGTCATTTGGATAATAGTTGATGGCTCAGATAATGGTGGGTAGGATGAATGATAATAACCCATGTCAAGATATTTACTATAATAAAGTGTAAAGTGTACACCAAACTTTGACTAAGATCAGGATGATTTGGAATATGGAAGGCAATGGGTGAACATGGATTGGATAAATGGTCCATGGATTAATGGATTTATTATGGATAAGATGGATGGAGTGTTGGATTTATTATGGATGTGATAAGACGCTTTCACCTGAATTGGCACATGTAGATGCTCGCTTGTACACATGACACATTTTTGCTAGGTTTTCATCATGGTACTTGCCTAAAGTGCCACCATAGTGGTTTTCACCAGAGGACATTTTTTTCTTGACTATTTTTTTTTTCTTGGATTGTATTTTGTATTTGCCAATATCGGAGTTAACCTCATCTAGATGTACACATCGCGATAGGGAGCCCTTAGAGCCCTTATGATAAAGAGTTTTTGTCAACACACGGTTAATGTGAGAGTTGGATATCATGGATGTCAAAGTTGATGGTGGAGTACGTTGAGAGATATGATATTTATATTGATTGGTTGACAGTTTGAAATCTTTGTTTTTCCAAACTTGGGAGGATGAGCAATGGTGGGTGGATATGGAGATTCGATTGGGATAAACTTTTTCATATATCGTGTAGGTCACTCTTGAAGATTTCTTGTGCACTAATAGACTTTTTTTATGGATGAACTTCCCTTCTTGATTTTTCCCCATAGTTTCTTTGACTAATGGAGGTTGATAAGGATGATTTTTTTTTGTATTTTTTGGTATCCAATTGAATTTTATTTGTCCATTTTGCTTCACTGATTATTTACCTTAATTATTCCTTTCTTTCTTTGATATAGCTTTTTCTCTTGTGGTTGGTCACAATTTGTGGATGGGATGATGCGTGGATGACGATTCATGATATGAATAGTTGTAGCATTGGTAGTGGTTTTATCATAAGGACTCTTCATGCTCCCCGTGTTGGTGTTTACACTAGACAAAGTTCTCCCTAGTGTTGCAGACTTATCAATATCATGGTTAGATTCCTTAATTATTGTAAAACCAAGACCTTGTGCAAGATTACTAATTATTTTTTATGACTTCAAGGTACTACATTTCCGTAAGGTTCTTCTCCATGGTTACTATGAAATTCCATCAATTATGCTTTGCTTTGATCTATCACTAGGAATTTAAGAGTAGAAAACTCTTGCTCATTGATAATGATGTTTAGAGTAGGATACTCTTGTTTTTGAAGATCATCTACATGTACATTAGGAGTAAGCATCTCATGGGTAGATGGAGGAGTAGGTGATATATGGATATGATCATCATTTACAACATCTTGTATGGATTGGAGAATTCCCATTAGATCATGGTAGTATCTTGGAGATACCGATTCTTGATCTTGATTATGTGTGGTGTTATCTTCAATATGCTTTGGTTCATGTTCTTGACATGGATCAATTTCAAAGGATGGATTATTTGCAAAGGTTTCTTGGATTTTTTCATTAGGCATGGGAATTGGCTCAATATTCTCATGATTTTTAAGTGGATTTGGATCAATTGTTGAGTTGAGGAATCATTCAATATCTACAACAATGAGCTGAAAGGATGTATATATGTCTTGGAAAGGACCATTGCTAGACTTTGGTGAAAGATGTTCATCATACTTTGGATAAATTCTTGATATATGTCCTTCAACTCTTGACTGAGAAGTGACTTGTGATGTATATTTATTTGATCCTTTGATGAGATAGAAACACATTCATTGTGATCATTGATAAATGGATCTTCATCATTGGAATTTGTTGTAGAAGTATACAAATTTTGAACATCCACCTACATGTGATAATTTTTTGTGTAAATATACAAATACTAATTTGCATTATATAAAGATGGTAATAAAAATAAAAATAATAAATTTTATGCATAGGAGGGTGAAATTCCATGTGTACTTGCACTCATCATAGTGAGAGAAGATGTAGTTGAAGATGTTCCTTCTTCCTAATAATTGTGTATGGGTTATTTTTCATTCGCGAATATCGATCAAAGGAAAATGGTGGATCTATCCTAAGACCATTTATTGATTTCACTCTAGATATAGATGTAAAAGTTAAGCCTTATCTTTCTTTTTTACCCATATCAATTGTTATTTTGTTGAGTGTTAATCCTTGTGATTTATGTATGGTAATTTCCCATGTCATGCATAGTGGTATTTGTCTTCGAGTACCTAGAGATATAGATGTTATTGGTATAGTTGTTGGGTCATTTATGTTCCAAGGTAGCCCATTATATGTATCAAATTTTACTACTGCATATGTAATGGTAAATTTGGTAGTTTAGAGCTAACTATGTAGACAATATCTAAGACCTCTCCAAGAGACCCATTGACAAGGCTTGTTTGAATCCACAGGTTTGTAGTTAACATGATGTGTTGGCCTCTACAAAGCAAGAGTTCTTGGGGAATTTGGTCAAAATCATCATCAATGTTTGATTTTTTATTTATTTTTATTGCAACACTAAGTGCAATAGGAAGATTTAACAGTTGTAGTTTTTTTTGTTGTGTGTTTGAACTAAATCATTCATAAGAAATAGGTGCATTGATTGGTCAAAAAAAAATTACCATTGTTTGATAGCAATGTGTTTTTGTGATTCATTAGTAGTTCCTAGTCTTGTTCAGTTGGTTTTGCATTATGAATGTTTTGTAGAGATCGTCGGAAGTCAACTTGAGATTGAGTGTCCCTTTGTTGATGGAATATTCTTTTTAGTGTAACAATTATAGTGAATTGTTCCCATAGGTATTTCACATTTGAGTGTGATGCATAGATAGGTTTTTCCATAATAGGGGGTAGTTGTGCCAAGTCACCTACAAGAATGATAGAAGTTCCCACCAAAGCACAAGTGTTGTTGGTGGGGGGAAGCTTCACGTAGCCTAATATCTATTTTCAAGAGTAATTTTGGGCCTATAAAGCTCATCTCATCTATAAGGAGGTATTTTATGTGTTTCATGTTCTGTCGGAAAATTGTAAGTGACTGACCCTTCAATGGTTTCATTTCCTTTATTGGAATCTTAAGGTTTGAATGTATAGTAGATGCATGTATGTTGAATGTTGTGATTCCTATAGGAGCAACAACAAGGAGTGGGCTATATTGTTTTGATACTAAACTACAAAGGGAATGTCTAATGCAATGAATAAGATATGATTTTCATGTACCTGTTGTTCCTTGTATGATCATGTGCAAGGGTTTATCAAATGATTTATCATTGTAATGTTTAAGAACAATCGTGAGAGCTAGTTGTTGTTTGGGAGAGAGTGGATATGAGAGATTGTTAAACTCAAATATTGTTTGGGCATCTTGTGGGACATCTTGTTTGTGCTTATGAAATGTTCAGCAATGTCATGTAAATTTTGAGGTATTATGCACTCATTTCACTTGTTACTATTATCAAAGTCATGTCTTCCAATCATTTCAAGGGAATTAATATTTGCACCACTACCAAGGCCCATTTGGGATAACTCCCATTCATTCATTTGTATTATATTTCTTATGT
This sequence comes from Sequoia sempervirens, assembly GCA_007258455.2. Classification (NCBI taxonomy): domain Eukaryota; kingdom Viridiplantae; phylum Streptophyta; class Pinopsida; order Cupressales; family Cupressaceae; genus Sequoia; species Sequoia sempervirens. Next base: position 29,671 of record VDFB02020557.1, on the reverse strand, counting down.
CTATTTCATTTTCTATTTCATCTTCCTCTTCATTGTCAACCTCTATATCAATTATGCGGTCAATATGCCACACATAATATTTAAGTCTATTCATTTCCTTCCAATTGATAACAATATTTTCTTTGTCAACACCTATGTCTGTGACAATGTTATGAAAATTCTTGTATAGAAGTAGTTCGCTCCAACAAAATGTCTTGAAATTTTTTGAATCCTCCTTTGGAATAGTTCTAAATCAAGGAAAGGCACTGATAATTTCCTTTTGTTTCCTTTCTTTACACTTGCATCCTTTCCGTTTGGATGAAAATGAGAATGAGCGGGTAGATTCAATTAGTGTTACTGTCTCCATTTGAAGAGGACATTGCATGTACAATTGGAGATAACTCAATTGCAAAGTATTTTCATTTGGGTTTGTTCTAATTCGGTGGAACACTTTTCGACCAACATTTAGTGTCATAAAATCAGGATTGCAAACAACAAGTGGAAACTTTTGTAGCATATGGCATGTTTCTTGTGCACCTATATCACAGTCTGCAATAATATAGACATGAATTTTTCGTAGGTTGTGAGAGCTTGGTCTTCTAATGCTTGATTTCTACATATGTGTGTCAACATATCAATGCAACTTTTAGATTTTTGTTTTTCCTTCTATGCATATTTTGCAATGTATTTTAGAACAAGAATTTTTGAAATGACGGGTTGACAATCCATATTGGCTCTCCATATGGAAATCATTTCTAGACTATATATATTTAACCTATGATTGTTATGTGCAAGGGCAAAGTTTTTTTTCCTATTTTCATTGCAAGACAAGGAAGAGGTAGCACATTCATGCCAAGGAGCCCTATAACGACACTCTAGGTTTTTTCCTTTTTTGTGAAGGAATGTTGTTTCAGAGCATTTGGTGTGTCTTTGGACACGATTGATTAACTCTTCATAGTCAAGAAGTGTATTTGTAGAGAATATTTCAGGTGTTTTTAGTAAGCATATATCATCTTGTGTAGATCGATGGCATGTGTTGTTTCTATCGACTAGATTACGAGGGTTCCATACACTGACATATTTGTCAAAGAATGATTTTTCTATTTCTACATTTGCATGATTGGTCTAGTCACGTTTTTCCATGTTTGGTGCACTTCAAGCCAACATGTACATGTGTACACCCTCAATGTTGCCACTCATATCTATACCAATAGTCAATTGCACAAAAAAAATTCTCTAAGACTTCTTCACGAAATATTGTGAATTGTTGATGCATGTATAAGGATGTGGTATGTGGGTTATTGATAATGTTATCTATGCAATCTTTATTAGTTTTTGTTGTGGATGTTGTGCCCTTAGAAAATAGTTGGTGTAAATCAGGCCATTTAGTATCTACAACACTTAATGTGAAGAAGAGCATGGGGGAACCTATTTGGTTGATCACGTTTGAAAGTTCACCACGACACTTGTTCTAATATGCTCAAGTACCTCTCAGTGAAGATCTAAAATGCCTCAATTGTTCAGCTAGTTGAGTGCCAGGCAATTGTTGTATATGGAGACAAAGGCTCTCAATGGTGGTTGGTATGTAGTCCTCTGCATTTTTCTTGACAAAAATAGAGGCAACACATTGGCTTCAGTGGCGCATCAAAAGGTTCAAAACAAAATATCTGAACTTTGGATGGTTTCCAAATCTATTATCATGAAACCTCATTAAGTGCAAAACATATTCATGCATTTCAACTTGTTTATAACGAGGTTGCAATGGTAGTGCAATACCCTTTGGAAAGAGTGAAGGAAAATCGATGTGTAAAAATCCCTCAATATTATATTCATTTATTGGAGAGCATACCAGTTGCGGCCAATCAATAATGGTGTCATTTTCATCTCTAACTTGCAATGTTTCTTTGATGATTACTAGCTCATGGCATTTATTTGCTAATTTAGCCATATAAATGATGAGGAATAAGTTATTTCAGTGTCAAGTTGTCCCTCAAAAAACATAGATGCAATGTTTGGTGCCACCACATTTTCATTGTCAGCATTAATGGTATGAAGCATATTGGAAACGTTTGTACTTGTATCAAGGAGTTGTTCTAGCAATGAAAAATCTATATCAACATCTTTGCAGTACGGGTCATAAGTGATTTTATATTTTAATGCATCCCATAAACGAATTTTACTTACGTTGTAGTCATAATGGTTACCGCTTGTATAGATTCTTCAAACCACCAACACATCCAAGTTTGCAATTTTATGTGGAAGGTATTTTGCTATTGTTTTGACATATTGTGGGAAACTAATTGTGTTTCCATTATATTTGCATTGGCCTCCATGCACATGGGTCACTTGTATTATCATACTAACTCGTGCTATAAGCATTTCTTCCACCTGTGTTAGTTTTTTTAACTCGTATGGTTGTACTCCTGGGTCCATGAAGTTTGATGATGTGAAACGGTGTCTTCCTTTCTCACAAAAGCATTTAATACAAACTAGACCACTATTTGTTGAATTGGTGTGCATTTTGGGGCAACATTCATTGCAAATCTTGCATGTTGACAAGTTTGATAGTTCATCTATTCTTGAGTGAAATATTCTAGAAGCTGCTATAAAGTTATTATTGGATTGTGGTAAGCTTGTGGATTGATTTTGAAGATTATGTGGTATTTGTTGTGAACCCATTGACAAACATTGGGCAGAAGGGTGTTCAATTTGGAATGTTCTAGATTCATGTGCTACATTGTTGTCATGGTTTGATTGAATAGAGGTTGGTTCGTTGGATTGGATTGTCTATTTTTGTATGTGTTGCATATAACAACAAATACTTATTTCTTCTTTATGTCGAATATAGTAGTCATGACTTATTTTATGAGATTGCGGGTTTGTAGGGTTAGAGCTCATCATCTATAAAGGAAATAGGAACTACCATCATCACATGCACAATTAAAAACATATAGCATTGAAGAAGATAAACATGAGTGGGGGTAAAATGCCAAATGCATTTTATGAGTTTTACAAGCATTCTAATTTGATAATTATTTGAGATATGATTAGTATGCATTATATAAAGAAATAATTTGATAGAACATATGAAACACATTATTTCCATAATGACAATATAATCAAGTAAGTGTGTATACATGTGACTTTTAACTGACAAACATTCAAACAAAAGTATACAAAGTGTACTATATAACATGATACAAAATTATATGTATATTACATAAGCAATCAACCTAGATTTAACCTCTATTATTCTTACACATATTAGTGATTCCACCCAACACAAAGGAACTTTCTCCAACAAAATCTAGCTATTAACCTTTGTGATTTTTGATTTTACCCGTCCTTGAACACCACTTGAACCATATGAATTTGTGATGGAGAAGAGAAATTGCTTGAATAAAACTTGTTTGGTTATGGTTTCAACTTCAAATTCTTTTGCATGATTGAATTGCAGCATATATAAATCATTTGCAGACATACCAAGAAGTTTGGTGGCAGGTTCTTCAAAAGCAATAGCCCATAATATTCTTGTATGATCTGCTAACTTTAGTTGAAGTATGTATCTATAGGTACAATTGGCCAATGTCACTTTACACTTTGAACACTGGTACCATGTTTGATCATCCTTTTATAGTGCCTTTTTTTATACATTGTTTGCCATCTAATTCAAGAGGGAAAGATAGATAGAAAATTGATTTTTTTTTATGAATTGCACTATTGCTTTTAGAGTGTATTGGACAATTTGTTTCACATTGGTAGTTTTCTCTTCAATATCAGCAATTGTTTTTCATGTAATCAGGAGGGGTGCATCCAAAGTTTGTGTATTTAATGGTCTAACATCATTTCCATTTTGTTTAAACCATGATTTTAGTTCTTCTGCCTCCTCTACATGCTTGGGTTTATAAATAGGTGGGTACTTGCCAAACTGCTTATGACCTTTCCATTGTACTATGTGACACACCCATTTTTTATTGCAAGTACAAGAAACTAATTTAAGTGATACATCTCTTGGAGTTGTTTACCTTCCTTTTTAGTAGTCGGACCCCATAAAGTGATATTAATGGTAGACGAAGATATATCTATCAACTTGATGCTCCTTCGAAGATCTTCAGTCCCATCCCTTCTCCTTATGGTTGAGCTCGGGTCCACACATATGACTATTCCAATAACGTCAACAAGGATATTATTGGTGATTTCTTTAATGTCCTTCAATGTTGTGAAAGAGAACTAATGTTTTGGAATTGCAAGATCATCTTCAAAGAGATATTTTGGAATCGTCCTCTAAACAAATCTTGAATTGGCTATTAAGCTTGTTGTACAACCTATTAGCTGACTTAATAGTTCCATCAGATATTGTATATACTTCTCCAACCTGAACATTCATATAATGAAGGTTTGCAACTTCATTAAAGAAAGTTACACATATTTTAGTGTGCTCACAATCTATAAAATCAAATGAAATGACCTGCCCTTGTCCCTTTTGAGTGTTGAAGTGGTGCATTTGTTTTTCATGGTAACACGACCCTTTATAAGCCACCTTGTCTGGAATGGATTCAAATTTCTAATAGGAGTAATATTTGAGGGAAGGTCTTTTCGTTGTAGGGATGAACATATTCCAAAGAGTTCCCTGTGAGGAGGTGCTTGTGTTACTTTACCACTATCATTGAGACTTGTAGATGCATCATTTGAGGTTGTAGCATTTACTTGGTGGGCTTGTTCTAGGTAGGCAGCTTGACCAATGATATCATGATGATAAACATGCGATTTCTAATTCGAAGATGAAAATTCACCTAGAAATGAGTAATTATTATGAATAGTAACAAATGTGACATAATGGGTTCAAGAATGATAAGCTATAAGTTGTGAATTGGCATTTTATAGAAGAGCATTTAAACATGGTGGCTCACCTTGAATTACAAATAACTGAGCAACTGTATCTTAAGAGTTTAACTATAGACCCCTTCTGGAGTTCTTCAGAAGCTATGTAGTGATTGTATTTCTTTGGAAGTGTAGCCTTTTGCTTATGAACCCCATCGAAAAGCTATATTCTATAGTGATTGTTCGATTCAGGGTCATGCCCAAACATTGAAATGTCTAATGCTTGTACATGGGGTTGCAAGTGTAGGTTTCCATCATTTATCATCTTGATTGCATTTTGAGTCAAAGAATACATTATCACAAGAGAGCAAACTAGTCCTTGCAAAAGTAAATTGGAAGCGGCAGCTATTATTTATAAGACATGAATTATACAAGCATAATTTATTAAATAGAAATCGAGTATGAAGTTGAATGAACATAATGTAGCTATGTAAATTGATTATACATAAGAAAGGAACAAACTAGTTTATTAAAACCATGCAAGCACGACCTTTTAAAAATGAATTGTAGTACTTTTACATAGAATAGAAGAAAATTTTGAGGAATACTTGTAAGCGTGATTGTTTTTAGGTATGTATATCAAAATAGTCACTTGTGCAAGTTATTTTCCTACATTTTCAAGAACAATAAGAAGAAAAGGTAGTGAGAAAAAAGAATAGTATGAATTTTCAAAGTATTTTAAGTAAATTAGAAAATGCATTCACTAGTATAAGCATAACTAAACAAGTGGTTTTGAATCAGCGGATATAATACTAATGAACTATTAACAATGGTAAAACTTCAAAGGAAAGTACGCTAAAATAAAAACAAATATTTACGAGAAAAGTTTTCACTCAGTTATGGTGCAATGAAAAGAGTAAATCTAATTCTCCATCACCAAGACAAAGATATTATGTACAGAGATATTATGTCTATGTTTATTTTAAAAGGAACAGATTCTTATGTGAAGTATTTTAAGTAAATTGGAATTACTGTAGATGTTGGAAAATGCATTAAATGGTATAAGCATAACTCAAAAAGTGGTTACAAATTGGAAGATATAATATTAGTGCATTATTCACAATGGTAAAAATTGAAAGGGACGTACGGTACAATAAAAACAAACATTTTTGGGCAAAGTTGTGAATCAGTTATGGTGCAATGAAAAAAGTAAAGCTAACTCTTATTTATGTTAATTGTTCATCACCAAGACATAGATATTCTATATATCCTCTTTGTAGCTATAAGTAATATATATGTTGTTAAAATTATATTTTGCTTGAAACTTCATATGGGAAGATGTGTTGTATTTTCAATACGTTTTTTATGTTCATTTAATGTACTTTAATGTGGTATATTTATAAAAATGATTTTTTTTAAACTAATGATTTTAGTGAAAAGGGTTTGGGGTTGAGGAAGAGGTTAAGAGATTAACATATGAGGCAACTAAAGACAACAAAAGTAAAAGTAATAACTAAAAACAAAGTCACAATATTATTACAAAAGCACATAGTTTATATATATATTTTAAAAACAAAATTGTATTACATGGTATTTTAGTAGTACTGAAAATGTACTTTTGATGCAAGGAAAACTTCCTTGTTTGTAGTATTGAGGAGCTTACATTTCTTGTAGGAATGCAAAATACAACCAACTATGCATGAGTTGTCACAAGGTGTAGTTACATTTTGTACATCACATTTTATATACATATTTACAGAGAAAAAGTATACTAAACATCACTTAAGTAGTTCTGAAATGTTGCTTTAATGTAGACAAAACCGCCTTGTGAATAGTACTCATTGGGATGTAGTTCACGAAGGAAAGTGCAGGAGGAAATCAAATTTTTGTAAGTTGAATGGAATTCATGTAATGCTATGTCCATTGATTGAATGTCACACTCTTTCACACTTTGAGCATTTGCAACAATGGTCTTTGCTTGTTGTATCAAGTCTATGCAACTAACTGTAATGTTACTTGCAAAATCCTGTATGGGTCTTGTAAAAATTCCATTCCAATTCATCGATGGAGATGAATTGATAGAGAGAATTGGGGAACTGTCACTACTTGAGATTTCAATAATATCCATGGGTTCATGAGAGTTGTCCATTGTCTAAATGAAATTAAATTGTACAAATTGTAAACAATATACTATTTGTATAATGATTCATAAGCTATCTACAAATTCCCTTATGAAAGCTAACTATTTTGTTCATAAAGTAAAAAACACTATGTAAA
>VDFB02020557.1:0-22494 GCA_007258455.2 Sequoia sempervirens | reverse complement strand
CTACATACAAATAGCCATGCCCTTTCCTAGACATAGGTAACCCCCCGACAAAATCCATAGATACATTTTCCCATGGTCGGGATGGTATAGGTAAAGGTGTGCACAACCCCAATTTCCTATTACTTGGTTTGCTAGTTGAACAAATCACACACCCCTTAATATATTTTGTTACAATTTCTTGCATTTGAGGCTAGTAGCAATATTTCTGTAGTTGTGCCAAAGTTTTACTAACCTCAAAATGTCCTACAATTAGCAATGCGTGTGCCTCTCTGATTACATGTGCTTGTTCATTCTTTGGAATGCATAATTTTCCTAAGTGATACAAGAGTTTATCGTGCACATAGTAATCATTTTCTTCTACTTATTTTCCTTGGATTAGAGCTGCATAGATATCCTTAAATTTTTCATTAGTAGCATATTGTTCTTCAAAACATGCATGCATCATAGAACTATTTTTAAGGATTATCAAAGCATTAGAAGCTGGAGATCTAGAAAGCATATCTGATACTTTGTTATGGGATCCTTTCTTATACTTAATGACTAAGTGAAACTACTATCAAAATCCCATCCATTGAAAATTCCTACTTTGTTGTAGCTTAGTTTGTGAATGCAGATATTGTAATGGTTAATGATCGGTATGGATTACTGTTTCCTTTCCCATTATATAATGTTTCCATTTCTTAACACTCTATACTAAAGTGTAAAGTTCTTTATCGTAAGATGGATAATTACTTACTGTGCTAGAAAAATTTTCAGAGTGGTAACAGATCGGCTTACCTCCTTGTGTCAATACTACTCCGATGGTGAATCCACTCACATCTACTTTGATCTCGAATGGTTGGTGCAAATCTGGTAGAGCCAGGACTAGTGTGGTGCTTAACCTTTCCTTCATTGTGTCAAAGGCCTTCTATTGTGGTCCTCCCCACTAAAAATTTATCTTTGTACTTGTTAATGCATGCAATGGTGATGCGATGAAGGAGAAGTTTGCAATAAACTTCCTCTAGTACTAGACAAAACCCAAAAATCTCCTGACTTCAGTTACAGTACTTGGATTAGGCTAGTTTGCAATTGCCTTGACCTTCGTAGGGTTGACTTTCAATTGACCATTCCCTACAATATAACCTAAGTACACAAGAGATGTCTTTGCAAACTCGCATTTAGACATCTTTACATAGAGTTTTTCTTTTCTTAGTACATCAAAAACTTTTTAACATTACTTACATGCTCTTCCCAAGACTTGCTAAAAACTAGGATATCATCAAGATATACAATAACAAAATCATCAATGTAAGGATGGAAGATGTCATTCATGACTCACATGAATGTGGTGGGTGCATTGGTAAGCCCAAAGGGCATAACCAACCATTCATAAAGTCCATGTTTTTTCTTGAAATAAGTTTTCCTAATATCATCCTCTACAATTCTAATCTAATGATAACCACTTCACAAATCTAATTTAGAGAAATAAATTGCATGCTTAAGTTGATCAAGCAAGTCATCAATTCTAGGAAGCGGATACCTATTTTTTATGGTGATTTTGTTCAGTGCCCTAAAGTCGATGCACATCCTCCATGTTCTATCTTTCTTTGGAACCAAAATTATTGGAGAACCACAAGGTGATGTGCTTGGATGAATCACTCCTCTGTCGATGAGCTCCTGAACTTTCTTTTTCATTTCTTCATTTTGCATGACAGACAAACGGTACATGCCAATATTAGGTAGTGGTGCATCCTGTTGCAATTGAATTTCATATTGAATATCTCTTTTAGGAGGCAATCCTTTTGGTTCCTAAAACAAGTCATCATAAGCGGAAACAAATTTGACCAATTCAACCTTATGTTTAGGATCACTTCCTTTAAACACCTTAGATGTTTCATCTTCTTTGGCCTTAACAAGCATTAACACAAAGTTTTTACTAGAGTTCACTAATCTTTTCATTTGACCAACATTAACTAATGCAAGACTAGTTTTGACTTTGTGTGCACGTACAATATATTCAATCCCATCCTTAAATAGGTGATACTTGTTTTCCTCCCTAAAGAAATAGCTTTATAGTCATACAAATATGGACTTCCTAACACAAGTCCACAAATATCTAAAGGTACAACATCCACTACAACCTCATCTTTAAATTTTGCAGTGATTGCAAAACTAAGCTTACATTGTTTCATGACTTGTAACTGTGCATCATTACAAACCCATCCCAAAGGGTATGGCTTTGGATGAGGAGTTGTAGTCAGATTTATCTTTTTAACAATTTCTTCAGCTATGAGATTAACTTGTGAACCCGTGTCAAATAAAGTATCAACCTTTGTGTGTTTAGTTATCACATGGATATGAAAAAGTTCATTCCTCTACTTATCTACTTTAGGTTGCTTACTTGTACTTGTAGAAATACTTGATTTAGATGCAAGAGATATACCTTTGTTTTTACCTTGAATCCCAGTGGCAGTTATCTTTTTCTCGTCCCCAAAATTAGATCCAAGATCCTGTTGTGTTACAACAACTATCTTATGCTTCCCTTTGTTTCCACCCTACCTCTTTGGCCTAGGTTCTAGATGTAGTTTCCAACACTTAGAATATTTGTGTCCTTCTTTCTTACAATGAGAATAGGTGGGTTTTTCACCCTCTTTCTTTACCGTGGCTATCTTTTTTCCTTTTCCTTTATCTTTACCCTTAGGTTTCCCCTCAGACTTAGATGGTTTATTTGAGAAATTATCATTGAAAGTGTTCTTACCCCTTGACTCTAAATGAATGGCTTGGACTGACACTTCATCCAAATTATTAGGACTCAACATTAGAATAGTATGTCTTAGGTAAGAATGCAAACCACCTATGTATTTGAGTAATGTATCCTAAGTATACAATAGAACATTTAAAGCAATAGCCTATTTTCTAAAATCATGAGTGTAATCTTGGACAGACTGACCCTTACCTTGCCTAAAGGTTTACCAATTCATGGTTAATTGTTGCATAAAAACTAAAGGATAAAACTATTTTTTAAGGGCAGCAATAAATTCCATCCAAGTCATATTGACCTTACCATGGCGAGCAATTTCCTCTCGAGTCCTACTCTCCCACTAGGTGAGAGTTGTACCTCCCAACCAGAGAGTGGCTAACTGGATCATAGAAGCATCTTTTGTTAGGCCTTGAATCCTACAATAGACTTCTACCTGTTGGATCCAATCATCTAATTTTTGGCATTTAACTCACCACAATACTTAGGCAACTCAAATTTTACATCAAGTTTAATAATAGGCTTAGACTTGCTTTTGAAAGGATTAACAGTAGTAGAAGAGGAAGAAGAAGAAGGGGAAGATGGAGGAGATGGAGCTTCTAGATCTTTTCTCCTTTGTCCTTTCGATCCTCCTTCTTTTCTTGCTTCGACGAATCTCCCTTTTCGTGCTTCTTCTTTTCCACATACAACTCTTCCACCATAGCCTTCATTTCGAGAAAGACTTGCTGGAAAGACTTATCATCAAGCTCTTGCTCGGTGCTTTTCCCAACTTTAGTTTCATCCATTGTTGGAAAATTCCTTCGTTTTCCAATCTCAAGATTGTATTCTTCAAGTTTTCCTTTGCCTTGTTGAAGCTTCGAGTGTGTAAGCATTCAAATATACAATACTAGTCAAAACACAGCTCTGATACCAAATTGATTTGTTTTAAGGATCTATGACATTTGCTTTGAATGCTTACGTTAACAATTACAAACCAATAGTACTTAATTATAATTAAACACACAAATGGAATTTAAATAATGAAATTACAAAGTAATTAAAGAAAGAACAGAATGTCAGACAAAGAGAGTGCAAACAAAGATTGATAATGAAGTTCGTCATTTAGAATGACTACGTCTCCAGGCCCCTCTCCAATTGAGTGGACCGATTCAATTATTCCTCCAAAAATTCGGTTACATTCGTTGGTAGAACCTCCCCTTGGTTTACAAAGAAATTTACAAATGCACTTTGAAAGTGCATGGAAATAAAATAATTTCTCCAAGGAAAACAATCTCTCACACTTGAAAAATTCTTCCAAAATCACCTTCCTTCACACCTCCCATTCTACCCCTTTTTATATTACATTTTTTTCCAAAATTGGTGTAAAACCAATTAACTACCCAATCTCCCTTACATAGAGAAAATTCCAATAATATCCCCTTCTTATGATTCCCGGAAGGATAATATCCCCTCAAGATAATTTCTTTTTCCATTCGAATGGTTACGAAGGGATTTATTCCCTATTAATTTGGGGATGTAGTTTGAATAGGCTCCTTAATTTAGGAATAATATTCCTAATATTCCCGAATAGAGGGGTATAAAATTTCCATGGTTTAAAATATATGAAATAGCCTTATTTTAAGGCATTTTATGGCAAAAATTAATTAAGTTTTAGAGAGAATGGGGGGTGGTGGTCCCACCACACTCCCCTCCTCTTTATCTCCTTTAAGTGGGGGATGTGTTCCCCATTAAGGTGGGCCACCCCCCATACCATGGGTGGCGTCCCACTTAATGTGGGCTGCCCCTCATGGATGGGTGGGGCCCATCTTAATTTTTCCTTAAATATATACTTTATTTTTATTTAAAATATATATTCTTTTATGTATTTTTTTTAATTTGATTTTTTTTAATTATATTTTTGCCAAAATATTTTTTGCCACATGGAGGGATGAGGTATTGCCATATGTCAAGGGCTGATTGGCCGTTGGGCTGACTGGGCGCTGACGTCATCGAGTTGACCCAATCTTTGACCTTCCATAACTTTGCAATACGGACTCCGTTTTCCATGAAATGAACTCCGTCGGAATCGTGATGATGAGCACTTCGCAATGGTGTTGAATTTGACCGGTTTTGAAAACTTTGGATTTTTTGCCATTTTTTCCTGGCCTGGTTCTGAGAGTTGACTAGAGGTTTGACCATATATATCTTGAGCTCCGGGACTCCGATTGACTCATTCAGGATTGCATTGGAGTCGAGGTCCACGACACACGATGATGTTGAAACTAGAGAAAATGGAAATTTCAAGTGTGAAAAATCCTCGGATCCTGATCAAAGAATACATTATCACAATAGAGAAAACTAGTCCTTGCAAAAGTAAATTGGAAGCAGCAACTATTATTTATAAGACATGAATTATACAAGCATACTTTATTAAATAGAAATCGAGTACAAAGTTGAATGAACATAATGTAGCTATGTAAATTGATTATAAATGAGAAAGGAACAAAGTAGTTTATTAAAAGCATGTAAGCACGACCTTTTAAAAATGAAGTGTAGTACTTTTACATAAAATAGAAGTAAATTTTGAGGAATGCTTGTAAGTGTGATTGTTTTTAGGTATGTATATCAAAATAGTCACTTGTGCGAGTTATTTCCTACATTTTTAAGAACAATAAGAAGAAAAGGTAGTGAGCAAAAAGAATAGTATGAATTTACAAAGTATTTTAAGTAAATTAGAAGTAGTGTTGATGTGGAAAATGCATTCAGTGGTACAAGCATAACTAAACAAGTGGTTTTGAATCAGCGGATATAATACTAGTGCATTATTAACAATGGTAAAACTTCAAAGGAACGTACGCTACTATTAAAATAAATATTCATGAGAAAAGTTCTCACTCAGTTATGGTGCAATGAAAAGAGTAAATCTAATTCTCCATCACCAAGACAAAGATATTATGTATAGAGATATTATGTCTATGTTTATTTAAAAGGGAACAGATTCTTATGTGAAGTATTTTAAGTAAATTGGAATTACTGTAGATGTTGGAAAATGCATTAAATGGTATAAGCATAACTCAAAAAGTGGTTACAAATTGGAAGATATAATATTAGTGCATTATTCACAATGGTAAAAATTGAAAGGGACGTACAGTACAATAAAAACAAACATTTTTGGGCAAAGTTGTGAATCAGTTATGGTGCAATGAAAAAAGTAAAGCTAACTCTTATTTATGTTAATTGTTCATCACCAAGACAGAGATATTATATATAGCCTCTTTGTAGCTATAAGTAATATATATGTTGTTAAAATTATATTTTGATTGAAACTTCATATGGGAAGATGTGTTGTATTTTCAATACGTTTTTTTTTTTTTTATGTTCATTTAATATACTTTAATGTGGTATATTTATAAAAATGGAAAAAAATTTAAACTAATGATTTTAGTGAAAAGGGTTTGGGGTTGAGGAAGAGGTTAAGAGATTAACATATGAGGCAACTAAAGACAACAAAAGTAAAAGTAATAACTAAAAACAAAGTCATAATATTATTACAAAAGAACATAGTTTATATATATATTTCAAAAACAAATTTGTATTGTACATTGTATTTTAGTAGTACTCAAAAATGTACTATTGATGCAAGGCAAACTACCTTGTTTGTAGTATTCAGGAGTTTACATTTCTTGTAGGAATGCAAAAGACAACCAACAATGCAAAGTTGATACAAGGTGTAGTTACATTTTGTACATCACATACTAATACATATTTACAGAGCAAAAGTATACTTAACATCACTTAACTAATTCTAAAATGTTGCTTTAATGTACAGAGCACCACCTTGTGAATAGTACTCATCAGCTTGTAGTTCACGAAGGAAAGTGCGGAAGGAAGCCAACTTATTGCAAGTCGAATGGAATTTATGTAATGTTATTTTCATTGATTGAATGTTGTAGTCCTTCACACTTTGCACATTTGCAATAGTGGTCTTTGCTTGTTGTAGCAACTTTATGCAACTAACTGTAATGTTACTTGCAAAATCTTGTATGGGATTTGTAAGAATTCCATTGCAATTGATTGATGGAGATGAGTTGGTAGAGAGAATTGGGGAACTGTCACTACTTAAGATTTCAATAATTTCTTTAAGTTGATGAGAATCATCCATTGCCTAATGAAATAAAATTATACAAATCGTAAACAATATACTATTTGTGTAATGATTCATAAGCTATTCAATTTCCTTTATGAAAGATAACTATTTTGTTCATAAAGTAAAAAAAACTATATAAAATTATGTTACTTTTAAAATGATTCCCTTTAAACTTATAATATACATTATTTTGTAATTCAAATATAATACCATTAAAATTAGTTAATTCAAATCATACTCAGTTGGGTCTTATACTTTTTCAATTTAATTACAGCAATATTTTCTGGGACAGAGGAGATTTTGGAGACTGTTGGAATCCATGGCAGTTTATGAGAAGATGAAATTTTAGTTAAATAAAACAATCTTGATATTCTAGTATATAATGATTTGATAAACTCTCATCTTAGTAACCCTTAAAATGTACCTAATACAGTACGTAGTAGTACTCTGGTGGAAAGCACCAAGGAAGATGGATATGATAGCCATGCTACAACAGCTTTTTAACATCTTGTCCAATGGTGGCTTTGTACCAATGTTTTCAACGCCTGGTTCTCCATTTGCAGATACTTTTAGTATGAACATTGCCAGAAGCTACAGTTTTTTTTGCAGAGCAGGTTAGCAGGGCCTGTACCTGAATTCAGCCTACTTCACACTATACCGTGGCTTCTGTTGGGCTTTGTTGGACGTGGCAACTCCAGTTTGGCAGCTTTTTGTTGCCTGGGGACTCCAATTTTGCCATGTAAAAGGAATCCTATTAATGGAAGTCGAGGCAGCAGTATTTGGCTGAATTCATAATAGAATAGCAAATTATACTAGTTCATATTGTAATTTTCCAATGCTAGAGTATTAAACATCCTCTTTCATAAGATACCGCATTCTATTTATCCAAAAGGATGTCTTTGACAGCTTTTTATTTCTATTACAAGTCTCTTGAATTATAATAAGGGCACTATTGTTTTTTTTTAATTTATCATATCTATGTTTAGCTTCAGAATTAGTCTGGATTGATATTTAGAATAAATGTTGGCTGTGAAACCTGATGGATCATCCTATGAATTAACTACTGCAAAGAGAGAAAAGTATGAAAATATTTGATGTCAAGGACGAGTGTGATAGTGTAAAGACTTCGTGAAATAATGTACAGAGGACTTGAACAAGGAAAGGGCAGGAACCTTGCTACTTAAAACACCTAAAGGTTGGGGCTAGAAGAAGGCTTTGAAGGAGAAAAAATAAAATAGTGAAAAATGGATATGAAATATGGATAGGAGAAAGTAATAAAACAAAGAGAGGATTCAACAATATTATGAGATTGATAGAACAAAGAGACAATTATCATAGTGATAAGCATAGGTAGCAGCTATGAGTTAAGTGGCAGCAGAGAAAACCATCACAATCAACTAAGTTTTGCATAGGAGCAAGTAGTAGAAATCCCATTTTAGATAGCAGATTGGAGAAAACTGAGAAAGAAAAGTACATTGTTACCTATAATCCATTGAAGGGTCAAGTGTATGCATTGTTAAGGAAAAAAATTAAGCTCAGATGGTGTTATGAGAGCTGCCTTTCACGCACATTTGTTTTTACATGTCATGCATACATCTAAGAAGGTGGAAACTAAAAGGAATCATATCAATTAGTTGCCAATTCTCATGCATTGATTGTGAGCAGATGTATATGCTTCTCATAATATTATTGTAGGCGTCGTGTAAGATGATATATTTTTTTGAAGTAAATCAGGAAAAATTATTGTATGGTAAATTACATGAGATTGTGTGCATTCCCAAAGCTGCTTCTCCAGGGGAATAAAGCAGATTTGCTTATCAGTTGTAACATATAAATCTATTGCAAATAGCTTCCAACACTTATACGTCCTGCCCTGTACTTTGTATTTTTCTTAGGAATTGCTAATACCCATAGATGGCATGAAAGTCAAGTCAATAGCTTTTCCAAACTGACTAAGATCTAAGAAATTAGATTACATTGACTAAGATAGATCCTTAGAACTACATACTATCAAAGTTACATGTGAAAAAAAACTACCATTCTCCGTGTCATCCTAGCATCTTGGAATATTAGATATTTGGAGTTCTACGGAATTAACTTGCCTTGTTTACTTACTAAAGGTTGCACCAACGTTCTAATGAAACTATGAAAGAAACTTTAAGTCCTGAATAATTGTGGTGTTTTAATGAGGTGCTTCCTCAATGTATGAATAAACTTAAAATATGGTAAATCTGCACTACTCTTAAAAATAAGGATGGCAATACAAAAACACTTGGCAATGCATTACTGATGCAAGACTACTTAAGTGTTTCTCACATAGCTCAATAAAGATTAGATTGTCCCATAGAATGTAAGAGGGATGATTAAATACATCGCTTAAAGTGGGTCCCTTTGTCTTATGATTGGAAGGATTCTACATTGGAAGGGAGGAGAACTCAATCTATAATGAAGTACTTTCGAAAAGAACAAAACAAATAAGTAAATTGCAAAAAAAAAAAATATTTAAGTAAATTACTAATAACAAAACAAATAACAAAATTGCAATCTAGTAGTATGTTCAAAAAGAAAAATAAGAAAAACAAACCACTTCAAGTCTTAAACAATTAATAAAGCAATTCCTTCTCTTTAAAAGGACAATTCTAAGGAGATTGAGAAATATATTGAAAAATGAATCATAAAAATAATAGCCACGAGTAAATTGGGGTAAATTAGGGTAAATTTTGGTCTAAGTAAGCATTTGGGTCAATATGGCACTTCTTTTATTATTTCCCCTTCTAAAGAGATACTTGTTGACTGTTCATTCCAAACTTTCTTTTCAAATGGATACTTATGTCAGCACATTCTCCCCTTGTGTATGGCTTCAAGAAATTAGTGTTGGCCTGCTATTTTTATAGATGTTTTGATCCACAACACAATGGTATTTCTTTTGCAATCATACAGTGTGCAAAAATCTATGTAACCTTTCCTCTAGATTTAGTTGTTATTGTTAAAAGGAAATAGCTTGCTCTAATACTAAGATCCATATTTGATGTATTTTATCTCATCCTCGTCCCGCCTATAAGTGACAACCTTCTTAATAGTATTCCAATATGGCCAACAATTCAAAGGACAGTCATCATGCAAGAAGAAGTTAGTTTGGCATGTCAGTAGGTAGTATTCAGTTTTCAAAACGACATGGTGCAATATGCTAATATTAGAGATAGTCATCATACAATCTGCCAAGGGACAGTAAAAAATAATAATGTAAGCACAACTATTTCATTATTTTTTTGTATGTAGTTTTATTTCACTACACAGTGCATGATAACACAACCACTCAAAGAAAAATGCAATGGATTTATTTGGTCCACCACTAAAAAATAAAATGTGTAAAAGAATGCCTTCTTCAACGGAAGAGAGTACGGTTCTGGGCAGATAATTTGTGACTTTGCAGGAGGAAAAATCTGCACAACATGAATACATGTATGTATATTAGCAAAATATAGAAAAATAGTATATGTTCACACTGTAACAAGTAAACATAGCCCGACATACTGGTGTTAAAAAATACCTTTGTTCACTAGAAGACAAAAGTAAGGATTGCAACTGTACGAACTTGGCGAGAGATACAAAATTCTATAGTTAAAAGAAAGATAAATAAGTATGACAACAATAAACAGTTAAATGGGCAATTGGGGCATTTTTAACGCACTTTTTCATGTCATGCATATCTTCCTTATTCACACGAACACCCATATTCATATCCATTATGCACTAATTTTAGTAATGGTTCTAAAGTGCAGTTATTATGCATTTATTAACAGATCTGGCATGACATAACATTGTATAGGTGTTTGAGATAAAATATCAATTAACCTCCTCTCTCTCATAATGCTAGCATGTATTATAATGATGTACACTCCATCCTAATTTTGATTTATTAATTTTTATTAATCACAACTTTAACCTCAACAAAAGTAATTAGTAAAAGAAAGTTCAACTTTAAATTTTTTCTTAATTACATTTAGTTATTTGTTCGAAAGCACAATAGATTTACGCCTGTTTATTATTTTGAGTAATAAATTTCGTAATGATTTGGTCCCACTACACCATAATATTAAAATAATAAAAAATTATTAATTAAACTACTAACTGGTTGACACCATAATATTTTTTTTTAAAAAAATATTATATGGATGCTTAAATTTAATCTTAAGAAAAGTTTATTTTCCTTCCTTATACTTCACAAATAACTATAACTTTCGCATATTCTTATTGTTTATTTATGAGCCTTATCTTTTCGCAAGTACCTGATTTAGGCCTTATGTCTTCTATATATTTTAAATTTATTTTTATTTTATTAATTAATATAAATATAATATAATATAATATAATGTAAAATGATATAAGTGTTATTATAATATAAAATATATTGAAAAAAATATTTTTAATTAATAAAATACTATATAAATTTAAATTGTATAAATTTGATTATAATTTTTGATGCCACGTCAATTAAGTTTTTCTTTTCCCTTGGATATTTCAATAACGGTTTATTAAAATTAAGTCTTGCTATCACTAGCTATTAATGATGCCCCCATAAATTAATTAATGCTAAACAATAAATAAGGTTTAAGTTGCTTCTTCAACTCTATAGGGATTAAATTATAGTTTTACTCTTTATAATTATCTTTCTACACACTCCAAACACACGCATTTATTTAGCCACCCTCCATAACACTTGCATTTATAATGCCTCTCTGCAACCACCAGCAACCCAGGAAAGCATGAAATATATGGAGAAGATTAAAACATGTTTACAAAAAAGAGTTGTATACTGGCAATGGACGAAAGTTGTATACCAAAAAAAATGAGTTGTATACCGGCGGTGGACATGAGCTATATATGATGAAAAAGAGTTGTATACTAACATGAGATAGGTTTCGGCTGAGCGTTCACTCTATATATATCCTATAGGCTAAAGATAGCAACCCCATTATTTGTCCTCCTCTCTAAAGACATTGAATTTTATTGGACCCTTGCATGTCAAGAAGCCTTTGAAGCCCTCAAAGTAGCCCTCACAAAGACCCATATCTTAAGAGGACCTAATTGGACAAATCCTTTTCACATACATACAGATGCTTCTGATTTTGCAATAGGCAATGTTTTAGGACAAAAAGAAGGGAATTTGGAATATGCAATTTACTATATCAGTAAGAATCTTCAAGGTGTAGAACTTAATTATACAATTAAGAAAAGGAAATGTTAGCAGTGGTATATGCCATTAATAATTTCAAACATTACATCACTAGATACTTTATTTTTATTCATATAAACCATACATCCATACGATATTTGATGAACAAACCAGTGGTTGGGAGAAGAATTGTAAGATGGATATTACTAATGCAAGAATTTGATATCACAATTATGGATAAACCAGGGAAAAAAAATGTAGTAGTTGATTTCCTTTCAAGGCTACAAATAAAATCAACAAAGGAAATAGTAGATGACTCATTTCCTGATGAATATTTATTTGACCTCTTTGTATTGACACCTTGGTATGTAGATATAGCTAATTTTCTGGTTACATGGAAGACACCACCACATCTCTCACCCAGAGAAAGGAGACACCTAGTAGAGCATAATTTTCCTTATTTATGGGTAGATAATTATCTCTTTTATATAGGGCCTGACAACATAATGAGAAGATGTATTATGGAGGATGAAGTTTATGATATTATAAGAGCATGTCATGATGAGCCTTGTGGAGGGCACTTTACAGCTAACAAGATAACTCTAAAAATCTTAAACACTGGTTACTACTAGCCTATGCTTCACAAAGATGCAATCAAGTATACAAGAAGGTGTGATAGATTCCAGAGTATGGGAAGACCTACTCAAAGTGATGAAATGCCACTCAAGCCACAATTGGTCATTGCACCATTTCACAAGTTGGGACTAGATTTCATTGGTCCAATAGCTCCAACATCCAATAAAAAAGAATATATTTTGGTCTGCACATACTATCTCACAAAGTGGGTAGAGGTGAAAGCACTACAATTTACATAGGATGACAATGTTGCTAAATTCCTTTATTAAGACATCTTCACTAGGTATGGTGTTCCTAGAGAGATAGTAACAGACTAGGGGCCGCAATTCACTTCTAACCTAATTAACAAATTTGTTAAGGAGTATGAGATTAGGGACAGGAAATCCAAACCCTACCATACATAGGCTAATGGACAAGTCTAAGTTACAAATAGGGAAATAGAAGGTATTCTTACCAAGACAGTTCGAATACACATAAAAGACTGGGTAGCAAAGCTCCTTGAAGTAGTTTTGGCATACATGACAACCTAGAAGACTACAATAGGGTTTACGCCATATGAATTAGTGTATGGGAAGAAATTTGTACTTCCAATTGAGTTTGAATACAAAACACTTTGCACAACAGTAGAACTTGGCATGGACATATCTAAAGCTTAGAAGGAAAGACTACACAACTTGAATGGTTTATATGAAATCAAAATGGAGGTCATTCATCATATAGAAATTGTGCAGAAACAACAGATGAAATGGCATGACCAGTTCATTAAAATAAAAGAATTCAATACAGGTGATTGGGTATTACTATATGATTCTAGGTATAAATATCGCATAGGTAAATTGCAGACACAATGGATTGGACCATATGAAATCAAGCAAAGTTTTTCAAAATGGAGCAGTTAAGATCACTACCATAAATTCAATAAGATTCTTCCTATTATTCAATGACCACTGACTCAAGCTTCATAAGAAGCCATTATAAAAGGAAGACTTCTTACATAATCTGCAACAACATTTCAATTCAGAAGTACATGCTAAACTTGCAGAAAAGGATGGCACATCAAGTGATACATTAGTAGACAATCCAACCAACTCACCTACTAATGCTAATAAAGTATAATTAATCACCAATACCTATCACATGCATACACAAGAACAGATTATGATCGCCAACATTTTTTTTTGACGTGTAACAAATGTTCACGGGACCTGTAGCAATAGCCCCAAGGCGCATCAATAACCAAGGGCCTATTTTTCAACCACTCGTAGCACTTACATCCACTTCACTTCCATCATACTTGTACCCATTTCTCGTCACATTCCATACTGTCATGTAACCTCTTCACTCAAACACGTGTTCCATGCAACATTGCATTCCACCATTCATAATCCATACTTTTCATACCTTTCCTTTCCAACACTCACAATTCTAGGACACGTTCCATAATCACACCAAGTTACTTTTTCTAGCACGTCTACCTACAGTACTTCACATTGAATTACCATCAATTCAAATTTTCTTTCCATAGTTGAATGATGACGTTCAGTTCCATTCGCAGACATCATCTTTCCATCACTCCATAATCAAAGGTACTCTTTCTTGTTAATTAACTATAATTGACATTTAATACTGCTAATTTTTATTTGCTTTCAAAATCATACACACATTTAAATTTGATGTATCCTGTCCTTTCCATGTACATGCTATTTGAGGATAAATAGCACACCTAAGTTGGGGGGGAGAAAAAGGTTTAATTGTCATCACCAAAACCTTTTAGGAAACTACATACAATTCTCAATTCCTTTTATTTCCCTTCATTACCCACAAAGAAATGACCATAAGAAGTGCAAAGCATAAAAGAAACATAGGTAAGAAGGGAACATCCAAGGAGATGAGTACAATAGAAGAAGTTGGCAAAGGTAGTAAAGGTTGCAACAATGGGAGGAGATGTCATCAGAAGAGAACCAACATCACATAATTTATTATTGGAAGATCAATAATGTTGCCAATCTTCCAACAAGCTGGGTGGCTGGATTATTTCCTATGATTAACTAAATTTAATGAAACTATGAATCAACAATTTGCAAGCACCTTGTTGAATGATAAAGTTATAGTCAAAGGACTAAGAGTAGACACTTCAGAGGAAGCAATGGTAGAAGTATCAAGGTTGCTACGAATATGGGAGGAATTTCTAGCCAGAGAAAATGTGATTGTAGCCAAAAATGATTTTACAAAGGTAGGGGAAAATTTAGATTCTTCAGCTCAAGGTACAAAATAACTTTCTTTACCCTAGATATGAGCTTTTTTGCTTCCTACATAGTCAAATATTTAACCTACGATGCCAAGCAATCCCTCTTGTATACTTTTCATTTAAAACTCCTTGGTCACTTACACCATCAGAGGATTGTGAATGTCCCTAACTTCTTATATAATCTATTGAAAAGAATGGTTGTTGAGTATAAAGGAAAATAAACCAATTTACATTGTCACATTTTTGCTTGGTCACCTTATTAATTAAATGAAGCCTCATAACCCAATTTCCCAATGTATCTTGGGAAGACTTCTTAGCCTACAATAATATCAATGATGTTCTCATAAGGCCAAATGCAAAGGAAATGAACAGAGAACAAGAAATGGATGATCCTTCTACAGCTATAAAAGAGGGACATATACTCTTTGTTTTACCTATTGCCTCACCTACCTATAGCATTGGGGAGCATGCAAAGCAAGAAGTGTAGGAAACACAACCTGTAGCTTCTGGGGAATAACTTGTAGTAGAAGAAGCCACACAAAACCCCTGCATCCACCAAGAGCCCTTTTAGGACCAAGAAAAGGAAATATGTAGCCTCTACTTCTACACCCAAAAAGAAGTAGAAGATGCCAACACAATCAAGAAGGAAATCACACCACCTTAAAAGGAAAGGACCTACAAAGGGAAAGGCTAAAAATCAAAAGGAAAAAATTGTTGTGGCTGAGATTGAGGCAAATTTTGAAGAAGAAAGGGTGTCCGATGGTGACAAGCAACCCAAAATATTGCAGCCTCTATATCTAAGTAGCAATTTAGATTATGATTCAAAGGACTTAGCTACAGCTAGAAAGAAGAACAGACCTCAAATTAGCATTATTTTTAAAGAAGGGTTTATTCCATCTGATGAGGTTGAGGAAAAAATATTTTTGGAGAAGGAAGAGGAATTACTTCTAAAAGGAAAGAATAAGAATAAGGAGTTACAAGAAGCCTTGCAAAGAATCAAAGAATTACAAGAATAGCTTAAGGGAGGAAAAATTAGATAGTAGAATCCAAGAGTTAGAGAAAAGGTTGCATGCCTTTGAGCAACAAGGATAAATATTGGAGAAACTAACACAATAGGCTATTTTGGAGATAAAAAAACAAGACTCCACATCCTATAAATCAAAATGCAACCCCGAGAATGCCTAAAACCCCTTTCATGGTGACCCTTGGGATTGAATTATGGAATAAGGTAAGGGCATCCTCCTAGAAATAGAAATATTAGGAGAGATAAAAATTTGAGTCAATAACAACACATACCAAAGAAATTGACAAGAAAGATGTATAGATTAAGAAACTAAAGGTCAAAATAGAGGAGTTAGCTGACAAGATAGTACAACTTCTAAGGTGCAGACATCCTATTAGGGTTTATACCTTATACTTGGGAGAAAAAATTTCAAGTTTTCAATTTAGTCAATTGATTACCGATCTTCTAGTCTCTTTATCTATACCTACTCTGTTTTTGGAAACATACAAGCAATCAACCCTAGATATGAAAGATTAGCTATGTGAATTATATTTGCATAACTTGGCTATCCCTCATGACTCTGCATGGAACCCACTCATGTTTGTCGGAGATGTTCAGATTAAAGCATTGGTTCATTTATATGGAATGAGCATCAAAGAGTACAAATACATAGGAGTTATTAGGAAAATGAAAAGTCATTTCCCCTCCTACTTGAAAGGAAATAAAAGTGCGAAAACGCCTTCCAAATACTAATCTTTAGGAGAGAGATACAAAAAATATTTCAAAACTTGCAATTACATAACATAAAGGTGCACATACATGAATAACAAAATAGACAATAAAGAACGAATACCATATTTTACGTGGGAAAACCCTTACGAGAGAAAAACCCACACACCAAAGCAAAGATCTCTTGTATTATAATAAAATGAATATTACATACAAGTTACAGAGCTATGCTCTTTCCAGTGTTAGTCCACAAAATGAATCCAGCAGTATTTCGTTACATTCACTCTGATCTTCCACTCTTCCAATGTGCTACGATATTGCATACATACTTCTCAAGCGTTACAAGAAAACCATCGTTTCAACTTCTAAACCAAATGAACAGTCACAAAAAAACTTAACCATCTTCACCGCAATACCGTCGATACCAACTTGAATAGTCACGGTGTTGCACTTAATGTTCACCACATAGGACTTTACCACCATACTGCACAATACTGCTAAACCGCAATCATCTCCCACTGACCATCACAGGGTCGCAGGTTACTGTTGTATCGTAGCCTACCGCCATACCGCAGACCCCCTCATGTGACTGTCATGGGATTGCGAGTTAGGACTCCTCCCGCACTACCGCACGCCTCCTCATGGACTATCATGGAACGATGGGATCTATACCGCACTACCACAAGCCTCCTCATGGACTGTCATGGGACGACGATGATCCCTCATTCTTCATGCCAAACCAACAAACATGCCTTCAAACTACGAAGATCGAAAGATACATTGGATTGTCAGGTGTCGGCTTCCGCACATCCTTCATACACCATACTTGCCATTCGGTAAGGCACAAGCCATACCTCTAACTCACGATGTTTGATAAAGCCCTCTTCGGGGTTCAAATAACTTCCATACCCATTCCTTTGAACACAAAGATAAGATTTATACGTGAAGTTCAAAGTTCGATTGTCGAAACCCTTCAAATTTTCTAAGTCCTTTTCAACTATATTTCATAAGCGATAAGCCTGAAGCCCAAACTCCAAAACTTGTAAACTTAGCACAAATTTAGCTAATTCTTTTACACCAATAAGTTTGAGACACCTTTTTCTCAACATTCTCCCACTTGAAGAACTTATTGGCTCCCATCCAATGCTCAAACTCACTATATCACCCTAGGCCTCAAGGCCCATCGAACTGGCACACCATTTGAACTTACTGTGCTCACAAGCTTCGTCAATGCATCAACAACATTCAACAAAGTTTCAACCTTTTCCAAGTTAACCTTTCCATCTTCCACCATATCATGAACAAAATAGTACTGCACATCAATGTGTTTTATTTCGGCATGGAAAGTTGGATTCTTCGCCAAACATATGGCACTCTGGCTATCATAGTAGATAGTAATCTATCCTACATCAAAACCAGCATTTGAACACAGTCTTCTAAGCCAAATGGCTTCCTTGTAGGTGTGAGTTGTTGTCATGTACTCAGACTCAGTAGTGGATAAAGTGACTACAGTCTGTCGCTTGCTCATCCAACTAACTACACCACCAAACAACGTAAATACATATCCATTGGTGGATCTTCTGTTGTCAATGTCCCCTGCCCAATCAGAATCCACATATCCATGAATGCTAACTAAACTCTGAGATCTAGTAGAGT
Organism: Sequoia sempervirens; assembly: GCA_007258455.2. NCBI lineage: Eukaryota > Viridiplantae > Streptophyta > Pinopsida > Cupressales > Cupressaceae > Sequoia > Sequoia sempervirens. The sequence continues at coordinate 4,183 of VDFB02020557.1, read as the reverse complement.
AACCATGATAACATAAGGCGTACTCAAAATTACCCTTCAAATATCTAAAAACTCTCTTCATAGCACCCCAATGCGGCCTTCATGGATTAGCAATAAACTGACTAAGCACTCCCACTGCTTGGGCATTGTTTGGCCTGGTACAGACCATTTCATATATTAAACTGCCAACTACACTTGCATAAGGCACCATGGTCATGTCCTCCATCTCAATAGGAGATTTTGGACAATCTTCAACAGAAAGTTTCCTTCCCTGCAATACTAGAACAACTAACTACTTGTAATTCACCATATTAAACCTCTCTAGGATAGAATTTATATACTTGCTCTGGCTGAGCCAAATTTTTCTATTTCCCCTATCCCTCCTGATTTCCATCCCTAGAATATACCTAGTTGAACCTACATCTTTCATCTCAAATTATGCTGACAATTGAGATTTTAATTCAGAAAGCATACCCTTACTATTCCCAATGAACAGCATATCATCCACATACATGGCAATAATAAGGAGACCATTTTCAAATTTAAAGTAAACACAATGATCAAACTTTGATCTCACAAACCCCAAAGACAACACATAGGTATCAAACTTCCAGTACCACATTCTAGGCAACTGCTTCAAACCATACAGAGATTTCTTTAATTTGCAAACCAGGTTTTCCTTACCTTTTTCAATTAAGTGCTCTAGCTTGGACATGTAAATCTCTTCCTTCAAATCACCATGAAGAAATTTTGTCTTCACATCCATCTGTTCAATTTCTAAGTCATATGCAACTACAAGTGACAACAGAAATTTGATAGATGTCAACTTAGCTACAAGAGAAAATATTTCTCCATAATCAATCCCCTCCACCTGGGAATATCCTTCTGTGAACAACCTTGCTTTATGCTTCTCAACACTCCCATCCAGACCAATCTTCATTTTGAACACCCATTTGCATTCAACAGGATTTCAACCTTCAGGAAAAGGTACCAAACCCCACATTTCATTCTTCTTCAAAAATACCATTTCCTCATTCATGGCTTTCAACCAGGAATCTGAATCGGACATACCCATAGCCTCTCTAATAGTCCTAGGCTCATTAGTGTTAGAAATCAAAGCATAGGCACAACTAGAATCCAACATAGAATAACCAAACCTTTCAGCTTGTTGCTTCACACATGTAGACCTCCTTGGAAGCTGAGGCTGAGGTTCTTCTTCTTGATCAGAATTTTTAGAGTTTCTTGAGCTCTCCTCACTAACAAGTCCACCAGGAGTATGTAGTTCATCCTTATCTGGAGTAAGAGGAACTTCAACTACCTCCTTCTATTCTGCTTCTTTCACCTTTGGCTACAGATCAACTGTAGAAGGTTTCAACTCACGAAAGATCACGTTTCTGCTATACAACACCTCTAAAATTGGTTTCCAAAGCTTGTACCCTTTGATACCAATTCCATAACCAATGAAGATACACTTTACAGCCTTGTTCTCCATTTTAGATCTTTTTTCACTGGGAACATATGCATACGCCTCACAGCCAAAGACTCTAATGTGTCTCAATGAGGGATTCTTACCAAACCAAAATTCCATAGGTGTCTTGTCCACGAGCGTTGAAGTGGGAGATTTGTTAATCAAATAACATGTAGCTATAGCCTCAGCCCAAAACTTCTATTCCATACCAGCACTACTCAACATACTTCTCGCCCTTTCCATAAGCATTCCATTCATCCTTTCTGCAACCCCATTTTTCTATGGAGTGTAAGGAGTTGTTTTATGCCTTTTAATTTTGTGGTCCTTGCAAAACTTATCGAAATCTGCTGAATAAAACTCACCACCATTATCTGTCCTCAAACACTTAATATTTCTACAGTCTAATTTTCAACCAAGGTTTTAAATTCCTTAAATTGACTGAAAACTTCAATTTTACATCTAAGAAAATAAACAAATGTCCTTCTTGAATAATCATCTATGAACAAAACAAAATACATAGATTTCAAAAGTGAAGGAACATTAACTGGACGAAACATGTCAACATGAATATAATCCAGAATACCAAAAGATTTATGAGGACTAGAATAAAATGAAACATGGTGTTACTTTCCATATATGCAATGTTTGCAAAAATCAAACTCAAGATTACAATCATCAAGCCCTTCAACCAGGATTTTAAGCCTTTTTCACCAATGTGGTCAAGCCTTTGATGCCACAACATTTTTTTCTTTGTTGGGAGCTTCATCTCCAAAGAGTTTGCGCCCTCAAGAACAACACCTCCTTTCTCTACATGATCAAATTTAATTGACTTTGCAGAAGCACTACTACAATGTACTACACATACATCCAACTTATATAGAGTGTCAATTTGTGCACCCTTAGCCAACACCATTGAGCCTCTAGTCATTCTACAAACACCATTCGATAAAGATACTTGCACACCAGCATCATTAAGCTTACTTACAAAGAGTAAATTTTGAGCCAGACATGGTATATGTGTCACATCATCGATTCCCTTCACTCTTTCATTAGGAAAGTAAATTTTGAGTCTTCCACGACCAACAATCTCTAGGTGAGAATCACTCTTCCACGACCAACGATCTCTAGGTGAGAATCATCACCCAGTACACCCTTCCACCAACATACTTTTTTGTACTTTGAGAACCAACCTCTATGAGAGGTCATGTGAAAGGATGCACTTGATTCAATCAACCAAACATCTTCTGATGCCTAAATCACCAAGGCTACTATGAAGGAATCTGCATCACTCTGAGAAGATTCATTTTCAGAAGAACTATTTTTCTTTTTCTTCTTCTTCTCCTCTTTACAATCTTTTTGGATGTGTCTAGTCTACCCATAGTTCCAACATTTCACCTTGGACTTTTTACCAAGAGACTTTGATCTCCCCTCTGACTTGGATTTAGACTTCTTGTCTTTCTTCTTTCCTTTCTCCTTTGATCTGCCTCAAACAACAAGAGCTTCCTTGGCCATCTTAGAAGATTTCCTCTGCATTTCTTCTGACAACAACGAAGCAACCACATCTTCCATCTTGAAAGTGGTTGTTGTACTCCCAATATCCATTACCAAGTGATCCCATGTGTTAGGCAGAGAACATAACAGGAGCATGCAATGATCCTCGTCATCTATCTTTACACCAACAAACCCCAACTGAGTAACAATCATGTTAAATACATTCAAATGATCTACAATGAATGCTCCTTCCTCCATCTTCAAAGAGTATAACTTCTTTCTCAGGAATAACTTATTTACCAAGGATTTCCCTTGATAAATGTCACCAAGCTTCTTCTAGAGAATTTTTGTGGTCTTCTCTTCATGGACGTTCAAGAGAACTAAATCGTCCAAGCACAGTCTGATCAGACCCTTGGATTTCCAGTCCATTGCATCCCAATCATTCTACAAGGTTGTTGATGGTTTTTTAGAGGACACTACATCCCATAACATCTCTCGGTCTACAAGCAGGTGCTCCATTTTGAGTTTCCATAACTCAAAATTGCCACCATTGAACTTCTCAATCTCTATTCTTCTAGATGTGCTCGCCATCTTAAATCTGCAATAAGTTATAAACTAGATTTCTCTACAAAACTCCCATTGAAAAAGATTAGCACAAAAAACCCGTCTTACCCACAAGGACAACAAAGTTGGAAAAGCTCTGATACCAACTGAAAGGAAAGCAAATTGAAAAAATGCCTTCCAAATACTAATCTTTAGGAGAGAGATACAAAAAATCTTTCAAAACTTGCAATTATAGAACATAAAGATGCACAAACAAGAATAACATAATAGACAATAAAGAACGAATACTATATTTTATGTGGGAAAACCCTTACGGGAGAAAACCCACACACCAAAGCAAATATCTCTTGTGTTACAGTAAAATGAATATTACATGCAAGTTATAGATCTATGCCCTTTCAGGTGTTAATCCGGAGAACGAATCCAGCAACATTTTGTTACATTCACTCTAATCTTTCACTCTTCCAATGCACTATGACATTGCATACATACTTCTCAAGTGTTCCAAGAAAACCATCATTTCAACTTCTAAACCAAACGAATAGTCACAAAAAAACTTAATTGTCTTTACCGTAATACCACCAAGAACAACATGAACAGTCATGGTGTTGCACTTAATCTTCACCACACAGGCCTTTACTGCCATACCGCATGATACTACTACACCGCAGTCATCTCCCA
>VDFB02020556.1:0-18945 GCA_007258455.2 Sequoia sempervirens | reverse complement strand
TACAAGCTTTTGTAGGATAACAACCAAAAAATTAAATATTCATTTTTGAAATTTTTGGAATGACAACAATGCATAGAGTGAAGTGCTAAATAATGTCAAGAATGAACATGGTGGAGAGAAAGAGAAGAAATGCATATGAATGATGGATTCAAAAATGGTTTTGCACATCGTCTACATTTCTCACTTGTTGACAAATGCAAGAATGGTAGAAAACAATAGCAATTGCATGTGGTCTTCACTGCATTACCATTGTAAACACAGTTGTGAGGAAGAAACAAATGAATGGATGGAAATCAAAGAGAGGTCCAAAAAGAAACCTGCTTAGATACCATATTGAGATGAGAGAAAAAATGAGATTGCTTCTTGAATTAAAAATCAATCATTCACATTACACTATAAGTCTATTATATAGTATTGAATTTATAAGTCATTAATCCTATATAAAACTATTTACGAGAATATAACTACCGAACTCAATTTATTTATTAAAATAACATGCTAATTTATTTATTATTAACTAATTTATGTCAAGTACTAAAATCTAACAGTTGTAAAAAGTGATTAATATAAAAATGATATTTTTTGTAGTTTTCTCTCATAAGAATTTCCATGTAAATTGTGTGTTCTTGTTATTGATATTGTGCAATTGATCTTATTGTGATTGTTAAGTTGAAAAACTAAAAGATTGTATTATATTAATTCACCCCCCTCTTAGTATAATCATGTACTCATCATGAATTAAAGGTTTTATACTTTTGTGGTATGTCTTTATGGTGTTCATTGGTGATTTTGGATTTTCCTTATGAGTCTTATGTTGTGGTAGTTTTATTTCTCTTCCATTTTTTGTACCTAATTGTTTGTTAAAATACTCTCTTCCAAGTATAACATCACAATCTTGTATAAATTATTGTTGTTGAGATTCTATTGTTTGGCTTGATTTTTTAATTGTATCTAATATTGAGACCCATCTTGAATTATACAGTATAGGGGATGACTATTGGTTTGAGGTTTACAATTCCTCAAAGTGGTGTTTTATATTTGGATATGCTCTTTTGTTAGTTACAAACATATTATTAGTTAATGACATTATCCCCTCTTCTTTGTCTATTCCAATTACATTATTAGCTAAGTTGATCTTTTTATTATTTTCTTCTCACATTTCTTTATATAATCCTTCATTTCTTTATTTCCTTACACTTTTATTAACTAATTGATCTAGATATTTTGTATCAAACCTTAAAGGTTGTAATTTTTTTTTAGGGAATTTACAAACTTTTCAAATCTTTCATCAAGGGTAATATGAATATTAAATAAGTTTGGTTCAATATGTAGTGTTTGAGTCAATACCAAAAATGTTGAAACTTCCATGCTTCTACAAATTTCTTCTCAAAATTTCCTAGATATCCCATATTTCTATATGCTTCTTGCTAAATCAATGAGGATTTCTATTGCTTTATCGAGATGTGAATTAATTTTTTTGGGAGTGTGATATTATTCTACCTTGTTGTTATTAGACATAGACCTTGTGGTGTGCTCTAATTCCTTCTCAATAGTAGCTCTTTTGGCACAATCTACTTCCTCTTTAGTAGTATCCCTTTTGACACACTCTACTTCCATATCATGAATTTTTTCTATTCTTTTTCAATATCTTTCTTGATATTCTTCTATTTATTTCTATTATTTGTCTTCCATGTTTGACTGTGCTGTCAATTGGACTTTCTATCTAATTTCTCTTAATCTCTTGTTATCTCTTTTTGCTACAAGTGTTTAAGAATTTGGTATTTCATTTGTCCTTTTATACATCCCATGATTCTTATAATTGGCCTACTTTGAGTGGTCACATCTTTTCATGGATTTCTTTAAGATAATCCCCTTTCTATTTGTCATCCTCTGGGTGCTTAACTCCCTCTTATGAGGCTAAGAACTAAGGGAATCTATTGTAAATTATAAGAAAATTTCTACCTTTCTTTGTAGTATCCCTCTTAATAATTTTATTTACTTCGCAATTTATTTCTTGATGATGTGATCTATTCTTTATCATTTTACTAAGGTCTCAACAACATAACCATGTGTTCGAAAAATAGTGGGGTCATAGATTAGAATTTTGAGCCCAAGAGTCTCGTGTGTTATGTTTATATCGCAATGACTATAGTAAGAGAATTATCAAAGGTGTTAGATTTTGTAAGAAGCAAGAACTGAGCCAAGATCTGATGTTGGTCATATATCACATGCAACTTCACTCAATAGATGATTGAATATCAAAATAATAGAACGAAGATAAATATGAAATGAGAGAAAAATAGAGATAAGGTAAGAGAAATTCTAGAGTACTCTCAATACTCTTATCGAATGATCATTGAACTATCCGAACTAGTGAAGGTGAGAGGAAAGTGCTCAATATATAGAAAAATAAGGGAAACTACATCCAAGAGGTGCATTAACTCCTACTACCTGGGTGATCCCTTAATAGTGGTTTACAATTTTTGGCTAAATTAGACACTGATTTTTTTTTTTTAATAACTAAATCTTCACTTTTGGGCACCTATAGCAACAAAACCATGAGGAATATGAAGATGATGCAAACTAGAGTTTCGTGACATTTTTTCTGTAGATTCTAAATATATTTTTTTCAAAATTTCTTGGAATTAAATTGCACTTCTTTTCCACTTCCCTCGAAAACTAGTTTTTCAGAAAACAACATTTTTAAAAAGTGACGCTTCACTGTGATAATGAATTTTTTTACATGAAGGATAAAATTCTAATTCTTTTCAAATTTAGATTTTTAACTCTAATATCTGCGCTTACACTTGCTAGATAGTTTTTATTGAATATTTTTCTCTTTAATCAAGTTTTGAAGTCAAATCAATTACAATTCAAACATAGCGTCTCAGATAACACAACTTTTTTTGTATGTATCAAATTCATTTTTTTTTTTGTTGGATCAAGGACTTTAATATCCTCAGCACTCATATTTTTCCATTTTTTTTTTGATAATATGCTATTTTCCACATGCCAAAAATAGGAGCTTGATTTTGGTAGAAACCTACATTCACAAGCAGAAATAAAAAATATTAATAATAAAATTAAATTCTATTTAAATTATAATTTTTGGGAAGCTTATAATAAGTAATACATACTTACAAAAAATAAATTTTAAATGAATTCATTTGATCCCCCAAAAGGTAAATCAAAAGTGGGGTTTTATCAACATTTTGATAGGTGTAAAGGAGACTCCATTATAGGTATGGTTTAAAACTAGTGGGGTTCTATCCAAGGGGGTTTGATATAAGGTAGTTTGATAAAACCCTCTTAAATTGGAATGCTTTAAATGGAACTTTTAAAGGCTTAAATCATTATATTTTCTAAAAATATGTGATTTCAACAAAAAATAGAATCTCTTATAAATTGTAAACTAGCTTTGTGGGATCACCCACCCATAAAAGGTGGGAGGTTTTTACCTACTTGGTAAATGACAAAACATGTGGCATAACCACTTTAGGTGAAGACAAAGAGGAGGTGGAACATAAATCCAAAAGAGAGTGAGAAACCTAACTACCCCATAACCTACCTAGGTAAAAACATAATAGTGGATATGAGAGGTGGCACAACAAGACAAAAGAGGATGTGTAACTCAACTACCCATGTGCGGGAGAGAGTGACACATGCAACTAATGTATTTCACCATGTGTCCTCATATTAACCACTCCTTATAAACCTAAGAAAGCTTAAATAATATGTGTAGGAAAAAGTAAATACCCCTAACATAAGGAAAATAAGAAACCTACACTAACACCCCCCTTAAGTATAGCTTAGGTGGGTGAAAAGATGGGTCCTAACAAATGAAGCCATGTTAGGCTCCCATATACATAGAGATACCCCCATAAGAAGAAGCCACCATAAGAGGAATAACCCCCCTAAATAGAGAGAGAAAAATCATGGACTAAGAAGCCTCTCCTAAAGTAGACACCTGTCGCACCCCAAGCAAAGCTTGCAGATGAAAGAACTAACTTTCTGTGAAGGGTTTGGTGAAGATGTTCATAGTTTGCTCTGATGTAGAACAATACTTAAGATCAAAGATGCCTTCTTGAATTAGCTCCCAAATGGAGTGCATATGAATCTCAATGTGTTTCGTTCTTTGATGATGAATTGGATTCCTTGAGATCTGTATTGCACTTTGATTATAACAAAAGATGACTGTAGGATTTTTGACTGAAATACCAAACTTAGTGAGAATATTCTAAATCCAAATAGCCTCACTAGTGGCATTAATTTATCCTCGATACTTAGCCTTTGTAGATGAAAGAGAAATTGTAGATTGCTTCTTTCTCGACCAACAAACTGAACCAGAACCAAGTGAGAAGCGATACCCTAAAGTAGACTTGCAATTTTGAGAATCACCTGCCTAATCTGAATCTTTGTGTCCTACCAAGTCAATATCCATGCCTACTACATACTGAATCCCATAATTGTGAGTACCCTAAATATAGTGAAGAATCTGCTTAGCTACTTTCCAATGCAACTAATGTGGCTCTTGCATGAATCGAGATACCATTCCCACAACATATGAAATGTCAAGTCTCATATGAGTCAAGTAGATGAGAATCCAAAAAATTTGTTGGTACAAAGTGCCATTAACCAAGGGTGAAGAACACTTAGCCTCAAGTTTGACCCTTGAAAGAAATGGAGTTGGTGTAGGCTTATAGTCAACGATGCAAAATATGGAGAGTATATCAAGTACATACTTGGGTTGTCCAAGGAAGATACATGAAGATGATTGAGTGATCTCAATCCCTAAGAAGTAATGCAAAAGACCCAAGTCAGACATCAAAAATTTATCTTGTAGAGCAGTTTTCACTGCCTTGATGGTGGATGAGTGACTCCCTGTGATCAATAAGTCATCAACATAGAGAACCAAGAATGTGAGAGTTTCATTCTACTACAGAATGTATATGTTCAAGTCAGAATGACATCATTTGAACCCAATTGTCAAAAGGAAAGAGTCCATCTTGGCATACCAAGCTCGAGGAGCTTATTTGAGTCTATAGAAATACTTTCAAAGTTTGCACACAAGTGAAGGATCCTACACAAACCCTTGTGGTTGTTCCATGTAGATTTCCTCTTGAAGGTCACCATAAAGAAAGGAAATCTTCAAATCCATTTGATGAACTACAACTATAGCAAGGACAAGTCAGATGGAATTCATCTTAGCAACTGGTGCAAAAGTTTTAGAGTATTCAATCCTAGGAACCTGGGACAATCCTTTTGTTACCAATTGAGCCTTGTGCTTATCAATCGAACCATCTACTACAATTTGTTTTTGATAGATCCACTTGCATAAAAAAATATTTCTTCCCTTAGGAAGAGGGACTAAATCCCATGTGTGATTCCTCTCTAAGGAATTGAACTCTTCTTGCATTGCAGCATCCCACTCGGGAATACCAGAAGCTTCTTGAAGAGACTGTGGATCAAAAGCTGAAGTAATGAAGAGATGTGGAGCTTTCTGAAATTGTGACCATGTTCTTCTTGTGTTTGATTGATCACCAACCCAATTTATTTCAAGCCTAAAGATGTGTTGAGGCTAGAGAATTTGGAGGAGAATCATCAACCTATGAATGATGACTAGAAGAGGAATGTGAATCCTCATCATCACTGTCACCATATGAAGTAGAGGAAGAAGACTCTTCATCAATATTAGGAGGATTAAGATCCTTTGAAGAACTATCATCATGATGCAAAGTCTCCAATGTGATGGTAGATGGAGAAGTGGTAGGAGAAGAACTAGAAGAGATCTCCTCAAAATGAACACTCTTCTCAATAAACAACTCATGAGTGGTGGGATGGAGAAGCCTATAACCTTTGACATCATTTGGATATCCAACAAATATGCAAGGATTTCTCTGTGGATACATATCCTTGTGTTTTTTTCTAAAATATGGGCCCATGAAAGAGAAACAAACACTCGAAAGTGCTTAACTATGGGTTTTCAACCAATCCAAGCTTGAAAATGAGTTACTCCCTTCACAACTTTGTGAGGAACTCAGTTCTAGATGTAACACACATAGTTGATGGCCTCAACCTAGTACCGAGATACCAAAGATTTGGAGTGTATAATACAATTTTCCATCTCCTTCAAGGATCTGTTCTTGTGTTTTGTGACACCATTCTGTTGAGGACTATATGAAACTATGTATTGCATGTCGATTCCTTTTGAAGCACAAAACTATTAAAAATGATTGTTAAAAAATTCTCCCCCATCATATTTTATGCAAAATCTTGATGAACTTCCTAGATTGTTTCTTTGCAAAAGATTTGAAATATAGAAAATGATCAAAGACCTCAATTTTTTTTTGAGAAAATAGACTCAAGTGTATATAGAAAAGTCACCAATAAATGTCAAGACATATTTAGCCCTACTGAAAGATGGTCGTGGAAATGGTCCTGCCAAGTCACTGTGTACCAACTCCAATAGATCTGTAGCCCTCCATGCTTTGCCTTTATCATATTTCTCCTTAGGATGCTTACCAAGAATGCATCCCTGACAAACTCCATCAAAAAATTGAATAAAGGGAAGCCATGAAACCATGTCATGTTGACTGAGCTATCACAAGTAATGGTAGTTCAAGTAGCCGCACCATTGATGCGATCAACAACTCACCTCATCTACATGAGTGAGTAAGACTTTCAAAGGAGATTTAGGAACAAAGTGAGAAAAATAATATAGTCTGGACTGGTGATTTGATTTTCCCACAACAACTATAGACCCATTATGCATTTCACTGATTACCACTGTATATAGAGTGAACTCAACTCGCTTGCTAGAACCAGTGTGAGTGATCTGATAAACAAATATGAGATGAGTTAAAAAATATGAAACATAAATAAAATCCTTAAATGTCCTTTCACCCACATCAACCAACCCTCTCCCATGCACTTCAACAAGAGTGTAATCACCCATAAGTATGGTAGGCAAAGAACATGGCTCCAAAGAGGTAAAATTATCCCCTTATGAGGCTATGTGATGTGAAGCACCCAGGTCAATGATCCAAGAATTTGATTGTGAAGCAACAACAACTAGGGCCTTTCTCTTTCCTTTACCCATTTTTCTATGTCCTTAGAAGAACCTTCTAATGAACTCTATTTGACTGAATCAAGCATCTTGATATTGTTCTTTTCTAGAAGATGTGAAAGGTGATCTATTTATTTCTTTAAACATTTATGTTCATCATGACCAAGCCTTTTATAGTAAGTACACATGACCTCCTTCTTAGGTTGTTCACCTTTTGATGAAGAGGTTTTTCTATCTACTTTTGAAGTAGCGAATTTTTGATCTTTCTTCTTCTCTCCTTGGTTATTTTTCTTCTTATCTTTCTTATTAGACCCTTTTTGTTCTTTTGTACCTTGATTAACAACTAAGGAATGTGGCTTAGAGGGTTTAATTGTACCCATTAGAACCAATTTGTCTCGCTCCCTATGAGTTCTGCATCAAACTCATCTAGAAAAGGCATTTTATATGTGGAACCTAGTGCATATTTTATAGCATAGAATATAGAAACAAATATAGAGTAATTAGGACCAAGCTTAGAAAGAATACTCAAGATCAGTTTCTTATCATCCCTCTTGATTCCACACTATTCTAATTTCAATCTAATAGCTTTGAATTTTGTGAAGAAGTCTTGGACGGTGTCAAAATTAGGACTCAACCCTATGAGTTCATTCTCCATTTGATGACCCCTTAACCCATCCTGCTTACCAAAGAGGGTTTCCAAAGTTTTCCACACTTCATTTGGTGTTTTAACAAACTTAATATGAAAAAGTAGGTTTGGAGATACTATCATACACAAAGTACCAAAAACTTCATCACATTTGTTAAACCATTTAATCTTTTCAACATCATCTTGTGGTTCAGTTTCATGTAAAACCCCACAACGTAACCTAGAGGATGATGCAACACTGTGGAAGCGCAACTATTTTTTTTCTTAAAAAGAGTAACAATAAAAAGTAAAGTAATCTACTCTAAACACATACATCCTCTAGGCCACACAACACGTCTACATGTGAATCCCAAAACTTACAAAATTAATCTAACAATAGCATATGAAATTAACTTTTGATAAACAACATACATCAAAGCATTAACCCATTGCATAATAAACAAAATACAATGATGAATTCTTCCAAAGATTACATTAAGTCAATATACCATTACAAAGCTCATCTCCAAGATGAGATAGATCATACAAAATGATACAATTACAATATAAACAGATCATCCTCGAATACAAATGAGGAGTATAAATACATAGTGTCCCACTGATATAATGAACATAAGAGAAGTAGCATATCCACAAATGCACACGAGCTCTCCAAGCTAGAAGATCCCACCATCACGAACAAGCAAAGAAATCCCAACAATGTAAGGTGAATGATCCATCCAGCCATGTGGTACCTCGTAGGACCAACCCCCACGCTAGGAGATAGTAAAAGGAAACCAAGATAAACCTACTACCTCTAGACACAGGCAACATGCAAAACAACACTTAACCAGTAAACAGATAACATAAGGTTACATTGCTTCCAAAACCACTGAATCAAGTGCATCCACTGTACAATACAAACCGACTATTGTCATAGGAGGAGTGTCATCAAAAAGTTGCATGGGTTACCCTTGTGAATCTTCCTAAGCTTTGACCCCCATCTTGGGTTACCCTGGTGACCTCTTACAAAACCCAGCCCCACATGCAATCCAATGCGAAATCAGTTATCTTTTGAGAAGACAAGATAACGATCTTGCCATTCCAGGCCTTCCCGACTCATCTCAAGTCTAATACAAGCCCTTGAGCCAATGAGTGAGGCTAAATTATCAAGTTAAATGTATTAATCTACCCTTTCCCCTAATATAGGTTATTTAATTTCTACTAATTAAACTCATGAGTTGTCCTAGCACCATTTTGTGTCCTCGGATTCCATTGAAAGCCACTCCCTAATGACAACACAATAACTTATTCCATAACCTAAGGGTAGACAAAGGGAACTATAACCTATAACAAATAATGTAAATCCATATAATGCTTGAGAAGAAAGTTAATCTAATAAGAGTTTTTAGAGGTTGTTGCTTCTAAATCATCATCATCTTGACTGTCGCTCTTCAAATGATGGTCGCTAGAAACCCCTATTGAGTCAGTAAAGTCTCCGCCTTTTCGTGTATGTGCATCATTTCTTCGGTGGCTCTTCTGAAAATTCATTATCCATGCAAAGGATTCAAGATGAAACTCCAACTATTTTGGCTGCTGGCTTTCAACCTTTTGAAAGTAGCGAGCCGGTTTGGCATGGTAAAGCGGCACATGTGGAAGAAGGTTGGATCACAATTAAAGGAAAAAAAGATAAATCCTCTAAGCCCTCTTTTGACATGATTCTCGGCTCCCACAAGAAAAGTGTAAAATGTAAATCTTGAATGGTCTTGTTTTGGAGCTGGTTTTTTGTCGGGTGCTTGCTGTCTTTTCTGCAACCTTGCTCTTTTTGTTAAAGGGTTTCTGTCCCTTCAAAATCTATTTTTTCCTATCAAAAATAAATAACCACCATAACTCAAGAGGTATCACATCCCTATGGATGTCAAATGCTAAATCCCAACTGCGTGCACTACCCAAGGAAATCTCAAAGGGTAAACCAAAGACACAACAACCCTTTCTCAATTTAACAATCTTTGGAAGACTTATATTTTCACAATAACAAATATCCCCCCAATACACAATTACAGAAAAATATGCAATTAAAATAAGCAACTCAAGTAATTAAATGTACTACCATTAGGATTTCCTAAATCCAATTAAATCAATAACTCATATTTAAAATACATCATTTAAACATAATCCCAATTAATAAATCAACAAAAAAGTAAACTAAATGTTTAACTTTCAGTTTCACAACTACTCAACAATTAACTCAATTTCCTCAATCAAAATAATCAATCATTTAAAGTTAACTATTTGTGCTTGCATGCACCTAAAGCAATAATAACCATCTAATAAATACCCTTTTTAAATAAAACAATAATACTTGCTTGAAATACTCCAACTTAAATATACTTCCATTTATAAACCATAAAGAAATTAAAACTAGTTGTTTAACTCCAATTTCACAAATAAAAATCTCAATCTTTCTAATAAAATCATTTTATTATAAAACACCTACTTGTGCATTGCATGCACTAATTGACAACATAATATTCATTTAAATAAATATATTTTTTAAATAAATATATATATTTTCTAATTACATAATCCAATTATTCTTTTCCAATATTCATTTTAAAATATTTCATATTAAAATATCTAATTGTGCATTTTAAATTAACCACATATAAATATGTTTATTATATATATAAAAAACACATGCAAATATATATATACATATATATAATATATATTATAAATAACATATATCATATATACTATATATATATAATATATGCATATATTATATATTAAAAAAAAACATTTTAAAATCGAAACCTTAAAACAAGCGAACACTGGGGGTCGTAGCCTTGGCTGCCCCAACCTCCCCACATGGAGGTTGCACTGCCTGTGGCAGTGCTTCCCCCACAGACTTGTGGGGAGCGCTGCTCACAACAACACACCCTCCATGGGTGCGGTTGTGGGTGCAGCCACACCACCCCCTACACAAACATTAAACTTATAAATTTTTAAATAAAAATTCCTACGATTTTCTAACAATCGTTGTACGAAATTTAATTCCGTTTTATTTTTTTAAATATAAATATTTCATCAAAATTTCATAGGTAAGTTTTGAAAATTAAACCTACAGGAAACTAAAACAATTACATGCATAAGAATATATATATACGCACAACTAAATTAAAACAATAGTCTAGAAGGGCAAATTTGTAACAAAGCTTTCTATAGGAAGATTAAATCAAATAATATAGAGGTTTCAATTTTAACTAAGGTTCTAAAATTTAACTATAATTTTCCTTCAGGGTAAATCCATTTCTAAAACTTCATTTAAACACAAGATCTAAAATATATTTTATACAGAGGCTGTAAATATTCTCAACAATCTTTTAAAAACAAAAGCTTCTACAAAAATAAAATCCTCTTCTACAGAAAACCTTTCCAATTTGAAAAACAATAATATAAGTAACCTTTCAAAATTAAATTCACAAAAGCAATAAGGAACCTGCTCCAAAAGATTTGCTAATTCGAAATTTGAAGTAGATCTTCCCCTTTATTTTTCAACTTGGCCAATGCCTTTCCCCAGAAGAATTACCACTTTCCAGAGAATAGAAAATAATCCAGAACCAAAAGAAAGCAACAAAACTACATCCCAAAATTTTTCAAGAGCTTCTATTTCCAAAATTTTAACAACCCAAAGCAAATTCAACAACTTTCGAATAACCTCCCTTCCGTGAAATAACCTATTTTCATCCATTCCAATAATTCTCTCTCCGGAATCAATTTTCAACTACCGTAGTAAATATCTTCTAACTTCCAGTTACAAAACAAATATCTTTTCTTCAACAACCACAGATACTTTCAAAAATCTTTTATAGATATTATGCATTTGAAATTTAAATAACTTATTTATTTCAAATCAAATTAATCTAATAATAAAATCACTTTATAACATAAATTAAATTAATTAATTTATCAACTATAAATTCTCAACATCAATAATCCAGATTAATTAAATACCCAATCATAACATTTAAATTAATCCTCACAATTAAACCATGCACAATAAATAAAATAACAATGCAAACGTGGATAAAGAATATGACCAATACATGGACTGACAACACATTGTACTAGGGTAAAGGTTTGACTAGTTTAACCCATTACTATCTCCCAATCAACATTACTGTTGGGTAGTGGACACACTCAGACCTATGAATCTAGGTGAAGTCATTGACCTGTGCTTGCAAACCTACAACAAAGCATATATCGTACATGTATCTAGATAATAAATCATACACACCATGAATAGAGAATCTCAAAATCATAGGGCACTCGCATGTGAGTGATGTAATCCCATCCTCTTCACCAATATAGTCACATCAAGATTGATGAAAAAAAACATCAATAATCAATATATGAGCACATTCAATATTATCTCAAATAACAACTATACTAATCAAAATCATAACATAAAACAATAAGCATCCACATAGTGTGTCATCTCATAAAAATATAACATCATCATCGCTCTACTATCAGTGATCGAATAAAAATAACATAAAATATGGTCTATCAATGTATATGAACTGTCAGAGAAAACATAGCAAATTAGAGGGGTGTTACATCCTCCCCCCTAGGAACAGGCTTACTCTTGGAAGCCTGTGAACAAATAGGGATAGAGGTCCCTCATCCTAGTAGCATCCTCCCATGTAGCAGAAGTGTCATCTCTAGGATCCCATTGGACCCTCACCTACTCAATATCTCGACCCCTGAGGATTAACTCTCGACGCTGAAGGATGTGCACGGTTCCCAAAGAATGATGCGTGTCCTCCATCATAAACCTCTCCAACAATAATTTGGTGCTTGGTCTGGCGGGTATCCACTACGTTAAACATCTTATGTGATCTACCTACATCACCTACTATCGAATTTGAAGCCACTGACCTTTGAGTATATCCAGATGTGTCCTTATTGGGACACTATCATGCTATGTGATGTTGTTAGACACAAGCAAAACAACGTGTACCTCTACCGAAGTCTCTATCACCTAGAGGTACACTAGACTGTGGAAAACTACCTCTAGAAGGTGCACTAGACTACTGAACACTACCCCTAAAGGTAGACTGAGTACTCTGTGTTGGCTGTGCATTACTGAAGCATTTGAAATGCCTCCAGTTCCTGTCACCCCCTGACTGATATTTGTCACTCAGTCTAGGTGGAAAATCCTTTCGTATCCCTTGTGAGTTCTAGTATTGTCCACTTTGTGTTGGTATTTTCTATGCCTTGGGTGGTCCAGTTCCCTTAGTCTAGCCACTGCGTGCACTAGATCTTGTAGTTAAAGTATTTCCTATCTGCACATCAACATGACCACCCAATTCCATCACCAAATTCTCCTCTACAAGTCTGGCATTTTCTACTATTGTCTCCATAGTCTTGGGTTCGAAAACTCGCACACCTCCACTAATTGTAGACTGAGAACTCAGTGTTGGCTAATAGAAATGATTACGATGAGCTCATAGCCAACTCTGATCTTTTTTCTTCTCAAACCAAATACCACCATGTTGGGACTAAGAATTATTATGTTCTGACTATGAGGGTTGTTGTTGCTCACCCTTAGTGGGTGCTTGATGCCCCTTGGGGAAGCCCACAACCTAAGATTGACCACCCCACCAATGGAAGGTGCACTACCAATTTGAATCCCTGTTTGTCCACCTAAAACCATAGATAGATTCTCCTCAACAATCTAAGCCTTTTCCACGGCTACCACCGTGCTCATCGGCTCAAGGGAAAAATGGGAGGTGAATCCCACTGACTACCTCCATGACTGCCTCCATGACCACAACCACAACCTCTACCATAACTTTTCCTAGGTTGCATGATCCTACACAACACCACATAGAACAAGTCTCGGATATAAGGCAAGAACAATGAAAAGAGAAAGAAAAAAACCTCAAGAATCTAAGTACTATATCCATGACTAACATATATATTCTTCACATACACACATCATCAAGAATTACACGATACAAGGCTATACAAGGGTCCATTTAGACACCAAAAAGAAGCATACTAATCTATGACACATAATCCATGAACTAAGAGCTAATATCCATCTCACATAATCAATACTTCTTACTCAGTGACTTAATGGTGTTAGGTCACACACCAATGGTGAGACCATCCAAACAAGACCACAATGACCTATCTCTTGTGGTATAAGGTTGTTAGTCTCCAAGAGATAGTCATCACACATAGGTGGGTAGTGGGTCCTAGCTGTGTAACAGCCTCACATACCTCCATCCTCAATATTTCCTATGCCTACTTCCTCATATACACTCTCCAAGTCTACCTCATACATCCTTGGAGAGGATTCACAATACGACACATGGCCGACATAAAAAACAATAAAGATAAACTAGTTCAACCACCAAAGTCATAAAGTAGAGCAAATACAAATTCAATTTCAACAATAAAGTAAGAAATGTGCACAATTTCAATACTAAATCAAATGTAACCACAAGGGCTATGAGAAAATAAAATCACAAGGTATGGCTAAACCATCACAATAAAATATAAAAAAGGTGATGACCTTCACAATCAACATAAAATCATCAATAATCATAAAGAAAGTCCACAATGTTCAAAATTGTACTATACAACACTGCGTGACTAGATACTAGCCACCAAATGAGGAAGGAGGGAATGTTTTCAAGCTATAATAGTAGCCCTCATGTGGTGCAGAGTGAGTACACCATCCACGTGTCTTAGAGTGTAATCCTTGGCTACACTCAACCGTAAACTTAAACCACTCATTAAAGTCAAGGTAAACAAAGAAAGGAACACACACACAAGAGTACAAACAATAGGGACAACCTAATGGGCTCGTGTGAAACCAAAGTTCCCAGTGTTAGAACTTGGGCTCTGATACCAAGTGTAAAACCCTACCACGTAATCTAGAGGATGATGCAACACTGCCGAAGCACAACTAATTTTTTTCTTAAAAAGAGTAACAATAACAAGTAAAGTAATCTACTCTAAACACATACATCCTTTAGGCCACACAACGTGTCTACATGTGAATCCCAAAACTTACAAAATTAATCTAACCATAGCATATGGAATTAACTTTTGATAAACAACATACATCAAAGAATTAACCCATTGCATAATAAACTAAGTACAATAATGAATTATTCCAAAGATTACATTAAGTCACTATACCATTACAAATCTCATCTCCAAGATGAGATAGATCATACAAAATGATACAATTATGATATACACCAATCCTCCTTGAATACAAATGAGGAGTATAAATACATAGTGTCCCACTGATATAATGAACATAAGAGAAGTAACATATCCACAGATGCACATGAGCTCTCCAAACTAGAAGATCCCACCATCATGAACAAGCAAAGAAATCTCAACAATGTAAGGTGCACGATCCACCCATCCATGTGGTACCCATAGGCCCAACTCCTGTGCTAGGAGATAGTAAAGGAAACCAAGACAAACCTACTACCTTTAGACATAGGCAACATGCAAAACAACACTAAACCAGTAAACACATAACATAAGGTTACATTGCTTCTATAACTATTGAATCAAGTACATCCACTGTACAATACAAACTGACTATTGTCATAGGAGGAGTGTCATCACAAAGTTGCATGAGTTACCCTGGTGAATCTTCCTAGGGTCCAGCCCCCATTTTGGGATACCCTAGTGACCTTGTACGAAACCCAGACCCACATACAATCCAATGTAGAATTGATTATCTTTTGAGAAGACAAGATAATGATCTTTCCATCCTAGGCCTTCCCGACTCATCTCAAATCTAATACAAGCCCTTGAGCCAATGAGTGAGGCTAAATTATCAAGTTAAATGTATTAAGCTACCCTTTCCCCTAATATAGGTTATTTAATTTCCATTGATTATACTGACTCTCACACGAGTTGTCCTTGCACCACTTTGTGTCCCAGCCCTCGTTGAAATTTAGTCCCTTATTGAAAACACAATAACTTATTCCACAACCCAAGGGTAGACAGTGCACTATAACTAATAACAAATAACCACCATAACTCAAGAGGTAACACATCCCTACAGATGTCAAATACTGAATCCCAACTGTGTGCACTACCCAAGGAAATCTCAAAGGGTGAACAAAAGACACAACAACCCTTTCACAATTTATAATCTCTGGAAGACTTACATTTTCACAATAACAAATATCCCCCCAAGACACCAATACAAAAGAATACATAATTAGAATAAGCCACTCAAGTAATTAAATGAACGACCATTAGGATATCCTAAATCTAAATAAATCAATAACTCATATTTAAAATACATTATTTAAACATAATCCAAATTAATAAATCAATAACGAATTAAACTAAATGTTTAACTTTCAGTTTCACAACTACTCATAACAATTAACTCAATCTCCTCAATCAAAATAATCAATCATTTAAAGTTAACTATTCGTGCTTGCATGCACCTAAAACAATAATAACCATCTAAATAAATACCTTTTTTAAATAAAACAATAATACTTTCTTGAAATACTCCAACTTAAATATACTTCCATTTACAAACCATAAATAAATTAAAACTAGTTGTTTAAATCCAATTTCACAAATACACATAAATAAAAATCTCAATCTTTCTAATAAAATCATTTTATTATAAAACACCTACTTGTGAATTGCATGCAATAATTAACAACATAATATTCATTTAAATAAATATATATATTTTCTAATTACATAATCCAATTATTCTTTTCCAATATTCATTTTAAAATATTTCGTATTAAAATATCTAATTGTGTATTTTAAATTAACCACATATAAATATATTTATTATATATTAAAAAAACCACATGCAAATATATATATATATATATATATATATATATATATATATATATATATATTGTGCATGTGTCAAATGTGTAGAGTGAGTTATTCTAATGTCAACACAAACCTTAATGAGACGGTTTACATTCAAAGTTTGAAGCAAGTAAAACTAATCTATTCGTAATACAATCAAACCTTTCAAATATGTATCATTGTTCTCTATTTCTAGGGATTTATTAAACCTGTTTGGCCCTCAGATTTCTATGGGCACAAAGGTTGTTAAAATGACTACCTAGAAAACGAGATTTGATGCTTAATATGCAAGCTAAGATGATTTCTATGTGCAAATGTGTGTGGAAGGATTAGTGGGAATGTCTGATTAGTGGTATGCTCATAAATGAAACAAAATGATGGAAAGGATAATGGATGCAACAATAAAAAGGATGATGTTGATGATAGATGAACAAGTGGAGATGAGTGAGATGATATGCAACTATAGTGAGCTATCCATGATTATGCATATGCTCAAATGCAACAAAAAAGCAAACTAACCTAAAATGTAACTATGATGCAATGGAGATGATAAAATGTAACTATGAAGCAATTAATTAATCTAAGATGAGAATGCAAAGTAACAAACACATGATAAAAAAGCTAAGTATAAGACTCCATGAAAGCTCCAAGCTCCTACAAAACTACATGATAACAATACTCAAAGTGTGGATGAAAAATGACATTATAAAACTATTCCAATTTGTATTTCAAAATAACATTATAACATTACTCAAAAGGTGGATGATAATGCAAAGGATGAGGGGTGTATTTATAGAGTTTCTCAAGCATTTTGTGAGGTGGCACCTATCAACGATTCAGATTCAAAGGAGACAAGATAGACGGTGGAGATGAAAGGAATCAGGATGTTGTCCCCTTGACCAAGGGAAACATGCCATGTGTGTGAAGAGAATCCCTTGACCAATTGGAAGCATGACAAACGTATGAGATTCCAAGTGTGTGAAACAAAGACCCATGTGCTCCAAATTTGTTGGAAGTGTCGGGGAATAAAGCCATGCACTTTTTTCTATTGGTGGAAGTGTGTGAGGATAATTCCAATTAATAATTAGGCTCGTTTATTTTCATGTGACCTTTATGAGGTGGTAAATAAAATAAGTTGTAGAAATGTGCTCTAATTCTTAATCAGGATTAGGGAAGATTAATCAAATAAACACGTTTAGGGTTTTTTTGTTTATTTAATTTAGAGGAATGTGAATTAGGAGAATTAAAAGGAAAGTGAACAATATAAATAAAGTAAGACCTTATTTATATGTAGTTGAAGTATTAATCAAATAGGTTGTATTTAATTAACTAAATATGATGACCGTTTTCAGGTGTATACATTTTTCCCCTCTTTGAAGTGATGTGTTTACATGTTACTTCAAAGAAGATTTTGATGTTGATGCCCAGATGATGCAAGATTTCGATGCCCCAGATGATCCAGGATTTTGATGCCCCAAATGATGCAAGATTTTGATGCCCCAGACGATGCAAGATTTTGATTCCCCAAACTTTTGAATTTTAGGTATTGACGGATATATTCCCCCTTGAGAGATAAATTAGTGAATGTAAGGATGTAAAAATGAAGTGTTGAATGATGTGATAAGTGTCGTGATGCTGCAATGGCGATCCAATGTTGATTCGGTGAAGGTTTGATGTCAGAGATGATTTATCTCTCAAAATTGAGTGGCAAGCTCTTTCTTTGAATAGTGTTGATTAATTACCCTTCCTTTTTGGTAAAAATGTGAAATAAATCCCACCCTAATTCCCTCCATTTTACCCTTAAAAGGTAAAAAGGGGTAAAATGGGATTCATTTGCACATTTTGAGTTTGGAGAAGTTGAAGATTGGAGAGCTTAGAGAAAGATGATGATCCCATACCACAAGCATCATTTCGAGCGTCTTTGCCAACTTGATCAGCCTCCTGCCTCTGGACCTACAATACGCTTTACGAGAAACCTCTTTGTTAGTCATTTTTTTGCCTTTTAATGGTATTTTGAACGTCATAGATGGATGTTGTAGCTTATGGGATGTCATTTATGCACTTTCGGGTGATGTTTTTCTCATTTTTGAGTGTTTTTGAGCATGTTTAAGAGTTTTGGTGCCTTTGGGGTCCCAAATGGTGCCTTTTGCAAGCTTGAAATTCAAGTTTTCATGTGTTTTAAGAGTTTTGGTGCCTTTGGGGTCCCAAATGGCACCTCTTGCAAGGTTGAAATTGGTGTTTTTGAGCCTTTTGAGAGTTTTGGCACCTTTGGGGTCCCAAGTGGCACCTCTTGCAAGGTTGAAATTGGTGTTTTTAAGCCTTTTGAGAGTTTTGGTGCCCTTGGGGTCCCAAGTGG
>VDFB02020555.1:0-78587 GCA_007258455.2 Sequoia sempervirens | reverse complement strand
TGGAAACAGAGGACAAAACTATTATTTGCAACTGCTTAATATAAATGCAACTAATAGCAATCAGAAGTTATAGACAAACAAAGTTCAATCTAATGCAAGTGGCTATTTTGATAAAAGGTAGGCATGATACCTAATGATATGGAGCCCTATAATAATTTAAAATGTAAAAATTTGTAATGACCCAAAGCTGGACATTTGAACAGCATAAACTTCATTTAACATTCTAAATACCACATTTCTAACTCATAAACTGCACAACACAATTTATCAAAAACACAATCAAATTCATCTTGGACTGATCATGTCTTTAATAATTGTCAGTCACATACGTTAAAAACAAACAGCTATCGAGCAAATTTTATTAATAATTAAACTAAAATACGAAAACATCACAATCTCCCTAAAAAATCTTTATAGCATAAAAAACCTATGTTTCATCAAGTTTCCAAGATGGGGACGAAGGGACGTGTTTCAAGTAGGAATTTTTGGAGGACATTTTAGGGGACAGCAGGGGATGGCTATTAAAAAAAAGGGAAAAATTTTAAAATATACAGAAATTTAAAATATCCATATCATAACATTGATAAGGTAATCATCATATACATTATAGGTCATTAATACATAACATTTACCCAAAGGCTACAAGTTCCAACTCCAAAATGACAAAAACATAGAAAATATGCTACTACCCTTGAGCTTGCAATGAACTCGTGCAATCAATGAGTCTATCTCCATTGTCTCGGGATTGTAGTGGTTGCAACAAGTGACAACTTCCTTACTTTGTATTGAGATTGGAAAGGAGCCTGCCTCAATATGACTGAAATCTTTGCCATGGTATATTGCAAACCTGTAATTTTGTGATTGCAAAAACAACTAAAAACTGTTGTTTTCAGTGATATAGAACTACTATCTTGGGACTGAAACACAAACTTGAGAGGTACAAATGGAGCTCAAAATCCTAGGTTTTGTTTTGCTTAATTTATCTTGAAAACCTAGCTATTTGATAACTGAAAAAGCTGAAAACTACTTTTAAATCTTGCAAAGTCAACCCAAACAACATGCAACTGCCATACACCATAAAGGAGCTTAAATTTGTTCTTTTGCAGACCAAAATCTCTCATGCAGGGCCTAGGGTGGTGTGGGGGCCCACAAAAGAACAATAAAATAATTTTTAATTCATTTTGGGCCTTTTTTTAAAGATTAAGTGTAACTACAATGGGACAGTTGGCCATCCCTAAGACAATTAGGGGGCGTCATTGACATCCCCAACCATCCCCATGAAGTCCCCTCACTTCCAAGAAATTTCCAAGATGTCAAGGGCGATAAAAATTGATTAAGGACAGAGAGGGGACCTTTCCAAGGCATCCCCACATCCCCAGAATGTCCCCAATATGGGGACATGTCAAAAAATGCCAAGGATGCATCTCAGGGAACATAGTAAAAGACCTATCTTAATGCCAATAAGTATTGCTCACAAACATATTTTGTTCAGCTGTTTTGGGGCAAAATATTGTAAGGCAGTCATATTTAATTTGATACATTTAAATGTATTTGTGGAAAATTTCCCTAAGGTCAAGTTCTAAGATCTAAATCAAAAAATATAACAAAAGAAGGAATGCCAAAATGGTATATGTGGCATCCATATTGAAGCAAACTATTTAAAGCAATCCACTCAAGATAGTATTACTTTTGCTTGAGCATCACATGGGACTCTTCGTGGCTCCAGCAGGATACTATGCAGAAAGGAAGTTTGGACCAGCATTTGCACCCTCGAGGATGGTTAGAAAGCAACATAGAAATCCTAAATATTATAAGTACTTAAAAAAGTGCACACTCTTTGTAACCCATCACTAAAATCAACTTCCATCTTCAACACTAGAAACTCTCCAATAGGCTTCTTCCTTTTCAATAAACTTTTCAAGCCGCAAGGAGCTTGATGTGTTTTTTTCTCTCTTTTTTTCCATTGATGCATATTCAAGGTGATTCTTCATAAAACAGTTCAAGCTACAAGGAGCTTGGTGTTCTTTTTTATCCATTGATCAATGTTCAATGTGTTTAAGAAAAAAAGACTTGAAGTTATTTTGAAGCTATTTGACTTGCTTGCAACTAGTACTACATACTAAATACAGTTGATTACTATAAGTGAGGTGCAACCAACCTAGTTTAAGTACACTCTATCCTATCTTTCCCATTTGTTACCAGCCTTACTTCAAGATAGGATGTTCCAGTAATGAGTATTCAATCTTCAAATCCCACATGGCCCTCATATGATTGCAAAAAAATTGAAGCCATGTAGTGTTGCTTGAAAAAATCTATATGCATTTTTTTCTTTTCCTCAAATAGTCTTATTGTTTGTCTACTCCTACAAATTAATACTCCATGCATAGGGTGAGCAACATGCACATTAACATTTACAAATGTTAGCATGGAGATGAACAAATAGGATCTCCCCATCAAGAATTTATATAGAAGCAATCAATATAGTAAAACAAGATTTTTGGTCTACATTTTCAATGCCTAGATTTGTGATAACCTTAGAAATTAATATAATTGAATCTTGGTTGAAAACTAAGGCATATCCAAGATTTAGAATTTTTTTGCTTATAGTAAAAGGTGATTTTCACAATCAATAACACCCCTACAATTGTTGGGCCCCTAATGCAAGAGCATTAGAGTTCACAAATAATCCTACATCACCCAAAACGATTTGTCTTTGCTTTGCTTGTTCATTTTTCTTCTTTATTTTGTCTCCATGTAATGTCCCTTACCCAGTTTGCCCTAGAATTCGCTTGTAGATTAGGTTTAGGGGTTCTTCTTTTCAAAGGAATGTGTTTCTCTAATGAAATAATCCTGGATTCACCAATTTAATAACATTTCCAAATACACATATAGCTGTTAGCAATAATATCTAGATATCCAAAATATAAACATAATCATAAAAGCAATCATGAAGACATATGAGGAGTGTCATGGGTGGATCTGCCCTTAAGCCTTCATGCTAGGCACGAGAGGTTGTTCACCACAATCCTCTTTTCCCAACGGCTTAGTACCTACATTCTCCACTCATGGCAACACCTTGAAAGACACTCGCCCTATTAGGAGAAAGGAACCATAAAGTCCAAAGTGGCCTCAGGCCTACCACCCCTCCATGGTTGCAGCGGAATCATAAGTGGGACCCCCACCCCTCCATGGCCGCAGCGGAATCATAAGTGGGGGTTTTAGGCACCACTCTACCCATGGTTCACCCTCCCTAATAGGGTAACAAGCACAGAGAAGACAATCTTTGGACAGTCACTTATGCATTTATTATTGATTCATCTATATTCATTATGCTTTATGAGTATGAGCATGAGCATATAACCAAACGAGATGTATTTAAGGAAATGTATCAATGATGCACAAGTAGATGTGGCCATTTAATATATGTTCATTCTTATGATCTTATTTTTTAACCGTGATAATGCAGTTTAAATATAAGATTCAGGACCAAACAAATCAGATTAGCAATATCAGTTTCTTATATTCAAAAATATTATTACTGAGTGAGTGTATCACTTGAACTGTTGTTTCTTCCCATGACTCTTTATTCCTTAATCGCATTCCTTCAATCTTACATTTGATTGATCATAGGATAAGGACATACATAAATATATAGATACAATCTATTCATGTTTATATCGAAGAGTCATTATTACTTATAAGGCTCAATATCATTATTGCACCATTGTAAATTATATATATATATAATCATTATTTCTATTTGATTTCAATTTACAATAATTACCTTTGTATGAAAATGTATATATATATATATATATATATATAATTTACTGTTCAAGCATAATGTATTTTATCCTTACCTTTCATAGTGTTCTGCAGCAACAATATTTACTTACAGTAGATATCACAATTTGTTCCCTTATTTCCTCTTTTTGAATAAGACAAATGTTGTCTTATTTGACTCCTCTCTCTCTCTCCTTCCTATTTCCCATTCGATGATCTTTTTGTTATTTTCCTACTCTCCAATGTCTTTATTTCTGTACTCAGAAATATACTACAGACTTTCCTATTTATTTTTATTCTCCCTTATTCATTCCCTTCCCCATTCAATTGCTGATCTCAGATAATTATTACAAACTCAGTTTTATTGCTTCTTCCTTCTGTCCTGCAGAAGTTTTTCTTCTAAATAGCCACCTAGTATTCCATCATGGGACATGGCTTTTAGATTAATTGATACTCCTTGAGGAATCGCAGCCTTTCCAAGCCCTGCTCTAATGTTGGAGACATCGCTGTCTAAAGTTTGTGGTTGTATATTTGATAACAATAGTTACACAAACTTCGGTGTTTCATAATCAGCACGATCATTATAATGTTTATTATTTAAGAATATGCTCATAACCATAATGTCTATATTTATAACATTAATATTATTACTGATCATTATCAGTATAATTCAGATTTTATATTTATAATAATTTATTTGTTTATTATATTTTATATTTTATCTTTGTTTATTTAGTATAGAATATAGGTTATTATATTTATGATATTTATATCATATCTTATGTTATTCTATAATATTTATATCACAGTTTTAATACTTAACTATGAGAATAATGGTTGTATGGTGATTATATTTATAATCATAGTATTATAATAAATTTGTTATTTGGTTATTTCTATGTTCTATTTCAGGGACATGACACTCTAGGAATTGATGATCAAATTCCTAAGGATTGTAGTTGGTCCTTGGCCAAATGTCTTCATCACCATGAAGAGGAGCCAATTGGGTGCCCGTGTTTCAAATTTGAAGAAGATTCTAGTTGAATTGACCAGGTTAGAGAGTTGTTGAATTTTCACCCTATCTGGCCAACTACGGAATTCCTAGGGTGATTCAAATCCCCGCAATTCATCTTTGGCCCCATTTTCTCACCTTTACCTTGCTCATTTCCAGTTGCAGAGTTTTCATGCCCATCTAGATTGTGGAACTTTTTCCTTCATTCAAATCTCGTTTAGTTATACCTTGAATCCCTACAGTGTCCTTATTCCTTTGAATTTCTGCAACTTTTCCAAATTGCATAACTTCCATGTGTTCAAGAAATTGTCGATTCCTGCTTGAATTCCCGTGATTCCCTATAACCCTATTTTCTCTGCAAGGCCTTCAAACTACAAAATTTCCTAGAGTCAATCATTGTGGAATTTCTAGCCATATCCTGATACCGCTTGGATTTTCACAACTTTCTCCAAAATGCCAGAAAGTGACAAGTAGGTGGTTATAACAGCCTTGCACATGGAATTCATAGGCAAATTAAAGTGTGACACATACCCCATCGCGCCTAGACGTAGGGTGGCCACCAACTTCTCCATTCAGAACGATTCTTCCCACACACTGTTTGCCTGCCTGTCATTCTGCCCCAGCCCATTCTGTCACTGCCCTGCCTGATTTATTCCACTGCCCAATAGTTTTGAAAGTTGGAAACCTGCCCACATCCTGCCCATGTCTCCCACGTCTGTTCCCATTCCTGCCCATTCACTGCCTGTCTGTCACTGCCCTGTTCCCATTCCCTGTCCTACTTCCACATTCATCCCATTCTGCCCACCCATTATATATTTCATCAGCCAAAGTACTTTTTTATTTATTTTGATTATTTTCTCAAATTATGGATAAGATAAATTGAGATTCCCTTCTTTTGGCATAAATTGTACTCTTTGTTTGGTAAACTTGGAATGCATTGAACTCCAAATATAATAATTTATGCACCATTTGGAGAATATAATAACTAATGAACTATTTTAAATCCTGAATTTGCAAAAGTAGCTTGTTTACTAATTAGAATTGTACTCAATACCATGTAATGTCCCCGCTCTAGTCAATTCTCAGGAGTAGTTGAGTTAGCCTATCTCTTGGACCCTTGTAGGCTGACAGGATTTGGTTAGAGGGTCAGTGGCTTTATTTGGTGGGTTTTGTCATTTCCATCCTTTGAGTTCAATGATTGGCTCACAGCAGGCCTTGGCAGAATAGTGATTGATAGCTTCTGACGGCACATCAATACGATGGGTTATGAGCAAGATATTAATATTTCAGTGAGATTAAAGAGTTTTAACTTTATTTGATGGAATATTATAAAGTTGACTTGACTTTATAATAAAGTAATCACTTAAATTTATTTAAGTGAAAATTAAAACACTATAAAAAGGGACACCCATTTATTTTAATGATTGACTATTGAAAAGTGCAAAATACATTTTAAATGTATTTTAATAAGAAAGTGGCATCACTTCTTGGGATGCGTGCCTTTTTGGCCTTATAAGGCAAAGCAAAGGAAATTCGAAACCTATTATTGATTATTTGACATTTCTCCTTGGCTTTTGTTGAGCTTGGTTTTTTGAGACAAGGGTTTTCAGGAGATTATCATCTTTGGAGAGCAAAAATTCTCCACAGATCTATGATTGTGAGACTGCGAAAGATCAGTTGAATGATTACTACTGAGGGGGCTTTATTCAAGAGTTCATCCATGCTTTAATCAGAGTTTTCTGTTGAGTTTTTTACCAGTTTACAATAAGGAAGAGGGTTTCTTCACCAAAGACGTCTTCTTCAGCCATTCTGCAACTTCCAACGTTTTCTCTTCAGCTTCTTTCTTGGGCTGTACCATTTGCCTTGGAAAATGTGCTCTTTGGAGGCTAGGTGCACATGAAGTAGCTCGCAAAAACGCCTTCTTTTTGGCTTCTGATAGTGTTTCATTCTTGGCGTCTACCCTTCTCAACTGTTTGTATCCTGTTTTTGTTGGGGAGAAGTCAAATCTATAGCCCAGGTGTTCCATTTTGTCAGTTTTCACCATTTTTGGCTGGCAAGCTTGGATATTTTCTTATATAAATAATTTGGAGACTTTCGGGTATGTCTATCGTATGTAATCTCTTTGTTGTGATTGTTTAATACTTCCTGCACTTACATTTTATCAATATTAGCTCAGATTTGTGTTTTATAAGCATTTATATGTTGTACACCCCTTCTCTTATGTCTAGAAAAATTCTTTAAAAAAGTTAAAAACACAAGAAGATAAGCAAAATACTACAGGGGTTTAGTTGGAGCCAGCTAGGCTCATCTCAGTTGTATTAGAGCTTTGATCCTGCCAGCCTGAAGGGTTAGCAGCTTCTATGCAGTCACATCAGAACAGATTTGACAGGTACTACTTACGCAGAGGTCCTAGATTTCAGAGAAGTACTTTTGAACCATTTCCAACATTTATGTTTGACGAACATGAGGAAGATTTAGGCTTTGATAATATGGCTAACAGGGATCAGGAAGGTCCTTCTAGGAATCGTCTTCATGAGGAAGAAAGAGAGGCTAGAGATGTACTAAGAGGAATGGTGGGTGGCCAGGAACAGGTGGCGAACATCCTCCAACAGCTTAGTACCAATGTTCAAAACTTGACGGTTCAGAGAAGGCAGAATTAAGATCAAGATCAAGAGGGAAGTATTCATGGAGAAGCTTGCAAGAATATTGCTCCAGCACACACCTATGAAAGACCCACATGCCCTACATTCACTAGGAATGATACCAATGAAGAGGAAGAGGCTGAAGAGGGTGGTGAAGTGAACTTTGCAAATAACATCATGACTGTGTATGATGAATGGGATGCATTGCCTCCGAGGGTTAAGGATCACCTTAACTTTGATCAATTCATGAGCTAGAAGAGAGAACATACTAGAAACAAGTTTGACAGGAGGCCTAAACAATGGAATAATGATCTAAGGTAGGCTACCAACAAACATACCTTAACTAATTTCGATGGCAATGGAAGAGTCATAGCACGTGCCTGGGTGAGTAAATTGGACACCTTCCTTACATTGTGTCCTATGACAGAGCAGGATGCTATTAGATTTGGAGATCCCCACCTAGATGGCGTGGCCCATGATTGGTGGCACCATGGCATGGTAACACTTCACCATGACAGGATTACTTCTTACCAAGAATTTACAAATAGATTGGTAGAGAGGTTTGACAAACGTGATCACGAACTATACTTCAGAGATCTTGCATAGTTGAAATAGTTGGGTAGTTTAGTGTGTCATACATTGGAGAGTTTTAGAGACTTTCAGTTATGGTGACGGGCATATCAGAGAGAAGACTGATTATACTATTTATGGAGGGTTTATTTGAGCCCATGAAAGGTTGGATCAAGGCATTCGATCCACCTACCTTGCAGGAGGCCATGAGGAAAGCTCATAGTATGGAGCTTACAGCACCTCGTAATAAGTTTGGCTCAAAACCATCCACTTCCAATAGTGATAATAAATCTAATCCAAAGAGGACTGAAAATTTTGATCAAAAGAAAAAATTTGCAGCACCTTTGGACCGTGAAACAATTAATGATCTACATAGGAAGAAGCTTTGTTTTTACTGCAAGGGCCCATACGACATCAACCATGACTGTCCCCTCAAGCCTAAAGGTCAAAATAGACACATGGAGTGGTATTTTGAGGGTGAAGAGTTGACTGATTTTTCAGACCAGCAAGCTGCAATTTATGATACAGATGAGGATAAATCAGAAAATGCGGAAGAAAATGAAGTTCAAACTGAGCTAAAGGAAGCTCATATGTCCAGCATGCAAAGAGAAAGTTCTTTCAAACTTCGTGGGATACTAGCTGGTCAAAGAGTCATATCTCTTTTGGATACAGGTGCAACCCATAATTTTATTGATTCACAGTTGGTGGAGAAAAGAGGCATTCAAACTTAGCAGTTTGAAGGCATTAGGGTGAAGGTTGCAGATGGGTACACTCTCAATTGCAAGAGGATGATTTCGGATCTGCCAATGAAACTCAACAATTTTGAGTTTAAAGCAGATTTCTATGTTGTAAACATGGGAGGTATAGATGTGGTTCTTGGCATGAAGTGGCTTCATGTGATAGGTGAGTTCACACTGAATCTTCGGGATATGGAGATGAAATTTTAAGTTAATGGCACCAATCATGTTTTCAAAGTCATCAAGGACAGCAATGTAAAAGAAATTTCACTCAAAAGAATGGAAAGATTGATTCAGCATGACATGGTGGATTGTGCAGCAAAGTGCAAGGTAATGCCTTCACAAAAGGAGCAGCAAGAATCTCCTTATCATCTAGATGTCTAGGCACTTTGAATCAAGCATGCCAAACTGTTTAGTTCTATACCACCAGGTAGACCTCCCGATAGAGGTATTGAGCATATTATAGAGTTGGAGAAGGGCACTAAACCTATCATGATCACTCCTTACCGGCATCCCAAGCGATTAAAAGATGAAATTGAAAAGACCATCAAAGAACTTTTAGCCATGGGGCACATCAGGCCGGGTAAGTCTCCCTTTGCTTCATCAGTTGTTTTGGTGAAGAAAAAGGATGGTACACTCAAGATGTGTATAGACTACAGGATGTTGAACAGAAAAACCATCAAGAACAGGTATCCCATTCCACGTATAGACGAGTTAATAGATGAGCTACATGGAGCTTGCTATTTCTCGAAGATTGATTTGAGGACAGGGTACCATCAGATCAAAGTCCGAGAGGAGAATATTGAGAAAACCGCTTTCAGATGTCACTGTGGAATTTATGACTTCTTGGTTATGCCATTCGGTTTAACCAACGCTCCAGCCACTTTTCAGTCCACCATGAACAGGGTTTTCCATCCTCACTTGAGGAAATTTGTTTTGGTGTTCTTCAATGACATACTGGTTTACAACAAGTCTTGAAAGGAACACATGTTTCACTTGGATGTAGTGTTGATCATACTTGACAGGGAGTCCTTGTACGCCAAGGAGTCCAAGTGTAAATTGGGCATGGCAGAACTATTGTACCTGGGTCACATCATCAATAGAGAGGGAGTCAGTATGGATCTAGAAAAAGTTTGTGCTATCATTGATTGGCCTACACCTGAGACGTTGACACAGCTCAGGGGGTTTGTAGGTTTATGCGCCTTCTACTATCGGTTCGTTAGTGGGTTTTCATGGCACGCTGCGCCACTGACAGATTTGACCAAGAAGGGAGCCTTCGTTTGGACACCTCTAGCATAGGCGTGCTTTGAGAGGTTCAAACTTCTAATGACTACATGTCCAGTTTTAGCGTTTCCAAACTTCACCAAGCCGTTTGAGCTACACTATGATGCCAGTGGTGAGGGTATTGGTGCAGTCATTATGCAAGATCGACATCCTATAGCTTTTGAGAGCAGGAAGCTATGAGGTCCTGAGAGGAGCTTTAGCATTTACGATAAGGAAATGTTGGCCATCATGCATGCAATGGCCAAGTTTAGGCAATATTTGGTTGGTAGTAAATTTTGTGTTAAAACTGATTATAACAGTTTGAAACATTTCCTAGGACAGCGAGATTTGAATGAGAGACAACAGAAATGGGTTAACAAGCTTCAGTCTTATGATTTTGACATCTCCTATGTCAAAGGTACAAAGAATAAAGTTGTTGAAGCATTATCTCGCCGCCCACACTTGAGCTCCTTGACAGAGATTTCAGAGGACTAGAGATATATGATAGTTGTAGAGTATGCCAAGAATCCGTGGGCTTTTGGCATAGTGGATGGGACAGTACAGGATAGTAGATACTCTCTTGTGAATGATCTTATCATTTACAAAGGGAGGATATTTTTAATCCCAGGTTCTGAGATGAGGGACAAGGTATTGAGATCCTTTCACGATACACCCATGCCAGGACATACCGATTACTTTAAGACCTACAGGCAAGTATGGGAGAGATTCTCTTGGAAAGTACTCAAGTCTAATGTTCTTCAGTATGTCAAAGAATGCTCTGTTTGTCAACAAAACAAACAAGAGCATACATACCCTGCAGGATTGCTTCAGCCACTTCCTATCCCTGAGAGGAAGTGGGAATGCTTGTCTATGGACTTCATTACGGGCTTACTGAAAGCTCAAGGAAAAGACAGCATTTTTGTGGTAGTAGATCGATTGACGAAGTATGCTCATTTCTTCCCAATCACTACTACTTACACTGCTACACAGGTAGCAGATTTGTTTTTTCGAGAGGTATTCAGGTTGCACGGTTTGCCTCGGAGCATTGTCAGTGACAAGGATAGCAGGTTCATGAGTAACATCTGGCAGGAGTTATTCAAACTTTGTGGGACAGAACTCACTCTGAGCACCAGTTACCACCCATAGACACATGGACAGACTGAGATAGTCAACAAATGGGAGGAATGATACCTAAGAAATTACAATTCAGGGCAGCAAAAGGCATGGGTGAAGTAGATATACCTTTGTGAGTATTGCTACAATACCACTCACCACATGACTATTCAGATGACACCTTACCGAGCATTGTATGGTTATGATGCTCCGAGTTTTCTTGACTTGTTGCTAAGTGATAGCTAAGTACCTAGTGTTGGGGATCTATTATAGGAAAACCAAGACATTATGAGAGCACTCAGAGAGAACATTCAAAAGGCTCAAAATCAGCAAAAAAAATATGTTCATCAGCGGAGAGTGGAGCGATCATTTGAGTTAGATGATTTGGTGTATCCAATGCTACAGCCTTATAGGCAGTCCACCCTTTGTAAGAAGGACGCAGAGAAACTCAAGCCACGATACTATGAACCATTTAGGATTTTCAGATGTGTCAGCAAAGTGGCTTATGAGTTAGATCTAATAGTGGACAGTAAGGTTCACAATGTGTTCCATGTGTCGCGCCCCAAGAAGGTGCTGGGACAACAGGTGACTCCTACAAACTTACCACCCCTAGATGATGAGGGGAAGTTGATTTTGATACCTGAACCCATTCTGGGTTCTAGAGAGTGTCATCTTCGGAGGCGGGTTATCAGGGAATATCTGGTTAAGTGGAAAGATCTACCGGCAGAGGATGCTAATTGGGAGGGTGACAGTATTCTATAGCATCTAGCTTTGAGTTTGCTTGCGGACAAGCAAATTCGGGGAGGGCAGATTGTAATGTCCCCGTTCTAGTCAGTTCTCAGGAGTAGTTGAGTTAGCCTTGGAAAATGTGCCCTCTGTAGGCTAGGTGTGTGAAGTAGCTTGCAAAAACGCCTTCCTTCTGGCTTCTAATAGTGTTTCATTCTTGGCGTCTACCCTTCTCAGTTGTTTGTATCCTGTTTTTGTTGGGGAGAAGTCAAATCTGTAGCCCAGGCGTTCCATTTTGTCAATTTTCACCATTTTTGGCTGGCAAGCTTGGATATTTTCTTATATAAATAATTTGGAGACTTTCGGGTATGTCTATCATATGTAATCTCTCTATTGTGATTGTTTAATACTTCTTGCACTTACATTTTATCAATATTAGCTCAGATTTGTGTTTTATAAGCATTTATATGTTGTACGCCCCTTCTCTTATGTCTAGAAAAATTCTTTAAAAAACTTTAAAACACAAGAAGATAAGCAAAATACTACAAGGTTTAGTTGGAGCCAGCTGGGCTCATCTCATACCAAGACAAGATATTTTCTCTTTAATGTTCCATGAGATCTCACCAATTTCTTATGTCGATTATTCTTTGCTACAACATAAAAAATGTAGATAGATAAAAATATACCTTTGTAATAGAACTTTATAGCATCTGGATAAGCCTCAACAGCTGCATGGCATTGAGCAACCTTCAACCATAAATGGGCCTACATGGATCCAAACAATATCACACATATTTTTTAAGCATTTTGCAAAGCAAATCTCAAAAGAACAAAAACATCAAAAAGGAACATTTTGCCCAAATGAGAAATATAATGATCCTCAACAAAATAACCATTTTAAAATATGAGCAAACTCATGCATTAGATGGGAAAAATAAGTAATTAGCGTAAAAAACTGTGATCAAATAAGTTAAGCAAAGAAAATACAAATATCAAAAGTAAAAATGCAACCACCACCAAATGGATAGGGCAAATATAGAGGATAAAACATTGGATTTACTACTTGCATACAAGAACATTATCTGTAGTGGTCAATCCCCCAATTTTGACCTATAATTGAACAATTATCTGGGTCACCCGAATCACATGCAATCTGGATTTGTGTATTCTAGAGATCACTAAGTGTGATGTGACCTCCAAGATTCCCTAGTGGCTAAGGTAGGAACCTGGATGAATGTAAGAAATCAGATGCAAATGTTGATTCTTGAGAGTTCAGAAGCTCAAAATCACAATCAAAATCATTAATGAATAAGAAATAGTCAGTGTACCCCGGGGACGCGTCCCTCCCCTAACGCCCAAGCATTCTCGAAACAGGGACGTCCCCAGGATGTGGGGATGGCATTCCCAAGTCTCCAACAGTGCCACCATTTTTTTCACTCATCGTCGAGGACGCAAGGACGTCCCGGCATCCTTGGGACGCTGAGGGGGATACCTGTGCATCCCTTGAGCATCTCGGGGACGCCTAGGCGTCCCCCGCGGCAGCAACTTAAATCACATGTTTTAGAAAAAAATTACACATTTTTTTTATTATTTCCTTGGTTCTATTCAAACCCTAAGGGTATGTGGGGCCCATCTATGGTCTTTCATGCCTTCAAAAGGCCCTCCAAGATTCATTTGTATTCACATTTTCATTTCTAATTGTTTGCTACAGCAAGAAGAAGAGGAGTGAAAAGCTAAGAAAAGAGTGATTGGAGGAGTGAAAGGAGTAATTGCAAGTGACAAGGAGCAAGAAGAAGAAGAGGAGGAAGATTCTTCACCTTCTTGAAGAGATTTTTCAAGCAAAAGGTAGGGATTTTAACTGTTTTTTTATTTTATTTTCTGATTTTCAATGTTTTTCCATTTCTTGTTGTTTCATTTTCTTATTTCATTTCTTGTTGTTTCATTTTCTAAATTAATTTAGATTTTGTTTTACAATTTAAAATATAGACTATAGAGTTTTATTTTTTAATTTTAAAGTAGGGCATAGGCTGAAACTATGTGTTTATTGATTTTTTTTTTCATTTTGTGAAATGCAGTGTCAAAATGAGCTCCCACAGTCATGAAATGAGTGAGCATGAGATGGAAACTCATTCTCATAGTGCAAGCCAATCAAAATATGAACCTAAGCATGAGGATGAGCCCAATGAGGGGGGTGAGCATGGGTCAAATCCGGAAGGGAAAACTAGTTCCATAGCTAGTGCACCACTTGCTACTGATTGTCCCTCCCAACTTTTGGCAGAGTGGGCTAGGGGTCCTTATGATCCCAAATCTCCTCTCAGACAGTTTGCAACAAAAATAATAGCCCCAACGCAATCAGGTGGTGGCACAAGGAAATGGAAATGCAACATTTGTGGTGATGATTGGTTTGGGAGCATCACTAGAGTTAATGCACACTTCCTCTTTTGGCCAGGAAAAGGTGTGGGAGCATGTAATTTTTTGAAGGACCCTACAAATATGCATTGCAAAATTGAGTTCAACAAGCTTTGGGGTGTTCCAAATGACATGGAAATTCCAATGCCTACTACCTTGTCTGGTAGGCAACATATTCAAACTATTCAGCAGGTTCAGGGGTAGCAAATGCAGAGGCAATCACATATTTCTACTCCTACATCGCATCAAAGAGTAGGAACATTGTGAAGGTCAGCCTCAGGACCTTCATCCACTTATAGTTCTATGGCCGAATCACAACAGGGCAAGGGGAAACGCAAGATGTAAAGTCAAAGTAACCCCATAGCTGATTTGTTTAATATGCACTTGAGGGATCAGATAGATGATTCCATTGGTAGGTTCTTTTTTGCCGATGGCATCCCATTTCATGTAGCTCAATCTCCTTATTATAAAGAGATGATGTCGATGGTGGTGAAGGGAGGAGCATCATACGTGCCACCAGGTGAGCACAAATTGAGGACCACGATCTTGAATAACAACTATGCCAAGATCAATTCAATGATGGAGACGATGAGGGCATGTTGGGAGGAGTCTAGATGCAGCATAGCTATGGATGGGTGGACAGACATTAGGCATTGTCCACTCATCAATATCATAGTTACATGCTCAGAGGGCACATTCTTTCTCAAGGTAGTTGATTGTTCAGGGCATCAAAAAGATGTTGATTTTTAGTTTGACATCCTTCGGACAGCTATTGAGGAGATTGGGCTACAAAATGTGGTCCAAGTAGTGACAGATGCAGCACATGTGTGCAGAGCTGCAGGGAAGCTTGTTGAGGCACCATACAGACATAATTGGTGGACTCCATGTATTGTGCATGCCATGAACAATGCACTCAAGGACATGGAGAAGATTGAGTGCATTAAAGGAGTGGGCAACAATGCAAGAGATCTGCAGATGTATATCTACAACTACCACACTTCACATGCACACTTCAGGAGCTTCGCGAAGGAGTTCTTGAAACTAGTTGAGACTAGATATGCATCCTATTTCATTCTTTTGGAGAGAATGTTTGAGATGCAAGAGCCACTGCAACTCAAGGTTATGACGCAAGAATGGAATCGATGGGTTGGGGCCAGGACAGAGCAAGGGAGGAGGGTGAAGGAGATAGTGAAGAGTGATCCAAAATACACAGTCTCTATCATCACTCCAGTTTTCCAGGTCATCAGATATGGGGATGGGGATGCACCTAACCTTGGAGAGGTGTACGAGTGCATTGATTCTATGCTTGGCGAGATGAGGGCAATTGTGCGAGAGAAGGACCCCACTTTAGCATTCTACAATGTTTACATTCAGCCTATTATTCAGCACAAATGGGACAGCCTAAAAACTCCCTTGCACATGGCTACTTATGCATTGAATCCGAAGTGGTACATGCCTAGGCCTGGTAGAGTTACACCAATTCAGGATGATGAAGTGAAGGAAGGGTTCTTCAGGTGCATTGATAAGATGTATGATGATGAAACTGTTGGCAAGATTCACACTGAGTGGACGAAATTTGCTACTCTTAGGGGTTATAAGGCTGTAGCAAAGGCGGACATAAGAACTATGGCACAGGAGGATCTGATTTTGTGGTGGACTTGTCGTGGACCGAAATCATTGACTACCACACTAGCCATTCGTTTGTTGTCTCAGGTTTTTAGTTCTTCAGCTTCTGAGAGGAACTGGTCTACTTATAGCTTCATCCACTCTCTTAAGAGGAACAGACTTACCTCTAAGAGAGCAGAGAAGCTAGTGGTTGTACATAGTGCCTTGCGTATCACTGACCGCAAGACACGTGTGTACAAGGAGAGCCCAACAGCACGATGGGATGTAGAGCTAGAGGAGCCATCACAGATTGATGAGGATGAGGATGCTTCAGATTTAGGGTTGGTTGGTGTTCCTTTGGCAGATCTTGACCTTGGGAGTCCAGTGGTTCTAGTGATGAGGATTTTTCCGACCTCCCGAGGGATGATTAGAGGCCTCCACCTCCTTCACTACATTTTGTCATTTTGACATTTTGATTTTGTACTTGTTTTGATATCATGCTGCTCATTGTAATCATCTTTATGATCAAATATTTTTGATATCATATAATATAAATCTTCCATTTTCCGATTCAACAATTTAAAATTTTATATACCATTGAGTATTCTAATTTCTAATTAGTAATTCAATATTAAAAACTTCAATGTTCAATGTTCAAGTATTTACTATTTAGTATTTCAATTTGGCATTTGCAATTTTGCTATTTTACTTCTTAATAGTCTTATACATCTTTTAACAACTAGCAATTTAAGTACCATATGTATAGTATATAGTATTTACAACCAACCCCCCCGGCAGCCGTCCCCAAATTGAGGCCCCTTTGTCCCCCCGTCCCTCACGGTGGTGTAACTATGGAAATAGTAGACTACCTATTTGATTAAAATTCCATGGTGGAAAAGGAAATGCCTATTATTATAGTTCAAATGAATATGTCATCAGCATCTACCTTTATACCTATCTCACTGTCTTATATTATCAAAAAAATGTAAAAAGGTAAACTGTCACAATACAATATATCAATAAAGCTAAAAATTACACAAAAACATTTTTATGCCAAGGTGCATTTTACACTGCACATCGACTTGAACTTTGGATCCAAAATGGATCGAATTCAAGAAAGCATTTGAAACAGAATTGCAGGGAAAATTGACAGAGCAAAATGGGAACAGAGATCATCTGAGATTTTGAGTAATGCAAACACTTAGGAGGCTGATGTCATCATGGAAAATAATCATCAGTGACCATTTCAATGGACTTAAGTAGTCTTACTAATTTGGCTAGGGCCGAAATACTCACAGTGCAGCAGAGTTTGTTGGGCAGTTTCTTCTGCTCCCAAAACTATTTGATATTTGACAAAAATAGCAGAGTCCATGGCATCAACAGAAGTTGAAGCGGTTGGAATCCAAGTGTTTTGGGTTCTGAAGATTCTTGGGATTCTCTTCAAAGCATTTTTGCTTTCTTCTTGTACCCCTTGAGGGCTCTTGTAAGGAAAATTGGGACTAGCGCAGTTTGCATTGTCTCCTTGTTAAGCTAGCACTCAGGGAGTCAGGTACAAGTAGGAATGTGTGATTGAGCAAGTTGCAGAGCTGGTTTGTCACTGTTGGAGTACTCTTGTTCATGGAAAGTGTTACTAGATTTCTTGGGACAAGTTGGAGGCTTATCCCTCAATCTTTCTAAACTATGTCACCCACATGGGGTTCCTCTATACCATATTCTTTGTTATGCTATGTTTTTGTGATGTTCTTGAATCTTGTTCATGTTTCTTGAATTAATTTACACCGTGGCTCTTAAACAACTCATTTTATAACACTAAATGCTGTTTTCCATAAGTAATTTGTACCAAAAAATAAAACAACTTTATACCAAAAAGTTCTTAAGGTCCATGTTAATGAATTATGTAATGGCATAATTATACTAATCACATATCATCACATATCAAATTGGCATTAGAGCAATTCATTGCTTTGAGTTTTGTGGTTGTTTGTTTGTGTTATCAATTTTGCAAATTTATGATCATACGTAGATCAGTTAGTACAAGTTATAAAGTATAGTTGACATCTTTAGAGCAGGCGATTGAGTCTAGGAATAAGAAAAAGAAAGGAGAAAGCATGGAATGTTCAGATGATGTCACACCTCGACATGGAGAAGTGTCATGTCCCCATTTTTGGCGAGCATCAGTGATCGTGAGATTGGCCTATCATGAGACCCTCGTAGGTTGACAGAGTGGTTAGAGGGTCGTTTGGGAGCTTGGCTCAGCATCAGATTGGCAGTTTTGATCAATTGGATTTCGTTCGGGCTCATTCGGACGTTTCTTGCAGAATTGCTATTTTTAGCAGTTCCTGGCAGGCAGTGTGGGACCCCTGCTATTTTTAGCAGTATGGCTGTGTCAGTATTCGGAATCACTTCAGGGTTCGTCAGCTTCAGACGGAACAGTAATCGGATGATTAACGAGGAAGATATTAATATTTAATTATATTGATTAAATATTAATTATTTAATGTTTATAATATAAAGTTATAATTTTTAATTATAACTTAAGTGATTCTCATAAAGGGGGCGCCCAACATCAGGAAAGGGGCCATTTCACATATTAAATTTATAATTTAATATTTGGCTGAGACTATTGCAATTAAAAGAATTAAAAGTTGAAATATTTTAAAATTCCCTATTATTAAGGAAATCGCACTTTTGTGCAATAAAGAGGTTTTTGCCTTGGGAAATGAGCCATTATGATATTTTTATGAATTGAAAATTGATCAGGCTTTGCCAGAGAACGGAGCCTTAGGGTTTCATCTCGAATTCGTTGGAGAACGAGCCATCTCCATCGAAGCAGTTCAGAGGATGTGAAATAACATCTGATTTATTGCCAGCACAGAGGTTTCTTCATTCAGGAGGAATCACCGAGCTTCAGAGGGTATTCATTTCATCAGGGTTTCAGAGAGACATTCATCTTCAGAGGTTACAGAGTAACAGACTTCCTGCAGAGATTCATTCTATTCAAGCGCCTAATACAGGGATAGCTGGAGACTCCAGTACAGGCCGTACTTTATTGTTGCTGCCCCAGGCCGTACACCTGTTGCTACAGGCCGTACCACTTCAGCAAGGGCCGTACTTAACTCAGGAAGTTTGGTTTGTAAAATTCATTCAGAGGTTATACATCTGTGGCGCCTATCTCTTCACTCCAGGAGACTTCA
The DNA here is from genome assembly GCA_007258455.2 of Sequoia sempervirens. Taxonomy (NCBI): domain Eukaryota; kingdom Viridiplantae; phylum Streptophyta; class Pinopsida; order Cupressales; family Cupressaceae; genus Sequoia; species Sequoia sempervirens. The sequence goes on along the minus strand of VDFB02020555.1, from coordinate 59,533 downwards.
GAGACCGTACTTCATTTATTGTTTGCTGCTGTGATTTTTCTGGCCGTACCTGTTTGTACCAGTCCGTACTGTACCAGCAAGGACGTCTTTCCCCTTCAAGAGCAGATCGCTTGTCTTCTGGCAGTCTACTTCACTTAGGGAGGCGCCTGGCATCTGGGAAGTGTTAAACATCATCTGGCAAGGGAAGAGCTTGCATCTGAAGGCCGTATGAATCTGCTTTCTCACAAAGGCGGCTGAAAACCAGGTTCTTGGAATATTGAAAATCTATTGTTTCTTTTCATTGCATGCAACTGGATATTATATGTATTCATCTCTGAAGAATAAATAAAGGATTGCCTTCAGTGTCTTATCTAAATACAATTGTTATCGGAGTTAGAAAATATTTATTGAATTTATTTCAAATATATGCAAAAGTCGTACCATCTCATTAATTGCACAAAGATTCAAAAACACGCAAAACACCCAAAAAATACTTCAAAACGTCAAAAAAACTCAAAAACAGTCAGAACGGAGATTTTGGGGAAACTAGGGTTTCTACAGTGGTATCAGAGCTAAATGCCATCCTGAGGGTTTAGCCATCGTCTGCAGCCGGAACAGTTTGGGCCTTATCAGGTATTTTTTTATTCAGGCGAGCTTTGGTTGACAGGCAACTGGGTTCGATCTGGCAGCCGGGAAACATGGCTGACAGAACTGACAGGAATTACAGGACTGATAGAACAGTTAATCTTAGAACAGAGACTCCTTACAATAACAGAGGTCAGAACCGTGCAGAGGTCTTGCATGCACTCAGAGAACTTAGTGCAGGTCAACGGCGGTCAAATGGTGTATTACAGCAGGTGGCAGTTGCACTTCAGAGACTGGATACTCCGAGGAGATCGTCATCACATCGTGACGATGACAGGAGTGTTACAGATTCACGGAGAGCTCCTAGGTCAGTGTCACGGACAGCAGATAGGCCTACTAGGCCCACTTTCACGAGACAGGAGCCCGATGAGGTTGTAACAGGTGAAAGGCATGAGGGTTTGTTCGCCGGTACATTTAGGACAGCGAACAACGAGTGGCAGTTAGTATCACCTGAGAGTAGCGGAAGGATCTCTATTGACAGAACACCACAAAACACAGAAAGCGAAGTGATTGGCATGTTCAGGGAATATAGCATTCTACCTCAGAAGATTAAAGAAAAACTTCCTTTCATAAGTTATGTGGATGTGCATCCGAGTCTTGGCCATAAGACAAAGTTCGCAAAACAGAAATATCTCACCACAGCTCGTGAGTTGTTTACACCTGGAAAGGATAGAGAATCTACGCATAAGGATGATACCACTCTTCGTCAAAATGATTTGATATTTTCAGTCTCCTATGAAGAAGGCAGAAATTTATGTGATGAGTTTGATAGAAGTGCTGATTTAATTCAAGAACATACTAGCACCGCTTCGGGTAATGGCTTACCTACATCGCCCTTGCATGAGATGACTCGAGAAATTTCTGCCCTGAAGGCTACTTCTGATTTTTATGACAGCAATGGTGAAACGTCATGTAAGCATGATACAACGGCGGTTTCACACATGCAAAGTAACCCTATTGAGTTGTTACATGAAGAGACTGTAGAGTTGGGTACTAGTGATGCAGTTGGTGTTGAGAACTTATGTTATGATGAGTCTGATTTTTCGGATCAGACCTCTGAGAACCAGTTAGAGGATTCATATGTTGATATGGAATCCCAGGATCATGCGTTGGATGAGCATGCAATCACTGTTAGAGTAGAAGCGTGTGAAGATATTGTCATACCAGCAACTTCTACCGTACCAATTGAGCCATCCTTTGAGGTACAGAGCAGCAGTACCTTAGATGTTGAGGTGTGCAGGGTTGAGAGCACACATGATGCTGCTTATCATGAGGTGAGCGATGACGGATCAGCGTCATATCATAGTGCATATGGTGAACCGGAAATCTCGTATGGGGTCGTAAGCTACAGAGTCCTCATCATTTGGTTGGGCAACTACATGTGGATGACACTATGATTGCTACCGCCCTTGAGCATTTTGACGTTGCTCGTCAGATGTTGACTACCTATGGTTGGAGTCCGCCTTCGACGATGAGCACAGTGAGAGTGGTTTTTCCCTTGCAGTGATACATGCACTCCGAGAGGCGATTGGAACAATGAAACAAAACTATCTAAAACTACTAGCAGACAGGGATTTCCTTCTCGAGTGGGATTGCATTTGTTATGATGCATGGAAGGGAAAAGAGGAGCGGATCGATGAGCTCACTCATGAGCATGAGGTGACTATGGATTCATTGCAGAGCACCCAGTTGGCTCTTCGTGAGTCACAGTTACAGATTGAGAGGCTTACCGTGGCGTTGAGTTTGGCACAATCTTCACCACCTTTGGATATCGTTCAGTCTTGCATGGCAGTGGTTGGTGAGGAGTATATACCCATGGTTTATAGCCGAGGGGGAGATGTTGAGGATGTGGTTACATCCAGCACGGACACGGGAGCAGTTGATACAGATAGGATGAGTGCACTAGATGAGAGTTGCAGTGAGCCACGCATTGCACCAGGTTCTCATGAGATTAGTCCCGTGATAGGTGATACAGGGCAGGTTATTGTTAGTTCCTGTGACATGGTTGTTGGTTCACTAGAGAGTTGTGTGACAACCCACGATACTTGCCCATCTTCACAGCAGATATTCAGAGTCTCATCCAGTTGGGAGATTGGTACTTGTGTTGATTTGTTTCCCTCTCCTGGAAGCAAATCAATCTTTTCATCCGATATAGTTGACTATGATCGGCAGCTGGTTGAGCCAAGTCAGGAGTACAACTCAGTTTATTATTCCAGCGATTCAGAGATGGATGATTCCGATCAGGATGGAGTGATTGTGCAGTTTGTGAATAATCCATTGTTTGAATTTGATGGTGGTATGATCTATGATAACCCACTCTTCGAGTTGGACGCTGATCGTACTCTTGATGTTAGTTCTGAGTTGGGTGATGATTGTAGTGTTTGGGATTGTTCCAGTGCATCGCAATTCCGAACAAGACTCACCGAGGAGTTCAATGAGGTGTACACGGTGAGGAGTGCTTACAGTTTTGTCTTTGATCCACCTGTACATGATTCGATGCACCATACTTGTGCACAGGGTGATTCTCTCGGTACAGTCGAGGGGAGTGATTCATTACGGTGTGCAGAGTTACCATCTTCACAAGATGGGATTAGCGGATGCAGGTATTTGACTCGGCAGTTTGAGGGGTATTACTTGCAGGGACAGCAGTCAGTTTTACATCATGCCGATATGTATTTGGCAGGGCTTAATACTTCTATGTCGCAGATTTTTCATACGGGTACATGGGTACAGGGCGACTATGGTATTAGTTGGCATGATGGTTTGGACAGTTATGACATCCATGAGTATTTAGCAGAGGACAGGGAGAGATTCAGTGTAGTAGATGCTTCTAGGAGTTTTTATCTCTGCATGACAGATGGATGTGGATTCATATTGTATTGGGATCTCGGTGGCGACAGCTTTGGTACCGAGTATTGGATGGGTCCCATTGGGTTACTTCACTATCCTCAGCATGGTGAAGTTGGAGGCAGTAGAGCGCAGTGGCAGTCTGAGGACGACAGTCACGACAGACTTTCACTCTGGGTTTGGGATCCAGGTATTGATTGCGCAGTTGAGTTTTTGATGATGCTACAGGAGACAGATCGTGATGTGTGGGAAATTTCACAGTTTTTTCTTTTGGGCCTTCCGAGGATCAGAGTTTTCTTTGCAGTAGAGATTGCTTGGGGTCAAGCAATTTTAGGGAGGGCGGACTGTCATGTCCCCATTTTTGGCGAGCATCAATGATCGTGAGATTGGCCTATCATGAGACCCTCGTAGGCTGACAGAGTGGTTAGAGGGTCGTTTGGGAGCTTGGCTCAGCATCAGATTGGCAGTTTTGATCAATTGGATTTCGTTCGGCTCATTGGACGTTTGCTATTTTAGCAGTTTATTTTAGTATGGCGTGTAGATTCACTTCAGGGTTCGTCACTTCAGAATGTAATCGGATGATTAACGAGGAAGATATTAATATTTAATTATATTGATTAAATATTAATTATTTAATGTTTATAATATAAAGTTATAATTTTTAATTATAACTTAAGTGATTCTCATAAAGGGGGCGCCCAACATCAGGAAAGGGGCCATTTCACATATTAAATTTATAATTTAATATTTGGCTGAGACTATTGCAATTAAAAGAATTAAAAGTTGAAATATTTTAAAATTCCCTATTATTAAGGAAATCGCACTTTTGTGCAATAAAGAGGTTTTTGCCTTGGGAAATGAGCCATTATGATATTTTTATGAATTGAAAATTGATCAGGCTTTGCCAGAGAACGGAGCCTTAGGGTTTCATCTCGAATTCGTTGGAGAACGAGCCATCTCCATCGAAGCAGTTCAGAGGATGTGAAATAACATCTGATTTATTGCCAGCACAGAGGTTTCTTCATTCAGGAGGAATCACCGAGCTTCAGAGGGTATTCATTTCATCAGGGTTTCAGAGAGACATTCATCTTCAGAGGTTACAGAGTAACAGACTTCCTGCAGAGGTTCATTCTATTCAAGCGCCTAATACAGGGATAGCTGGAGACTCCAGTACAGGCCGTACTTTATTGTTGCTGCCCCAGGCCGTACACCTGTTGCTACAGGCCGTACCACTTCAGCAAGGGCCGTACTTAACTCAGGAAGTTTGGTTTGTAAAATTCATTCAGAGGTTATACATCTGTGGCGCCTATCTCTTCACTCCAGGAGACTTCAGAGACCGTTGTACTTCATTTATTGTTTGCTGCTGTGATTTTTCTGGCCGTACCTGTTTGTACCAGTCCGTACTGTACCAGCAAGGACGTCTTTCCCCTTCAAGAGCAGATCGCTTGTCTTCTGGCAGTCATACTTCACTTAGGGAGGCGCCTGGCATCTGGGAAGTGTTAAACATCATCTGGCAAGGGAAGAGCTTGCATCTGAAGGCCGTACGAATCTGCTTTCTCACAAAGGCGGCTGAAAACCAGGTTCTTGGAATATTGAAAATCTATTGTTTCTTTTCATTGCATGCAACTGGATATTATATGTATTCATCTCTGAAGAATAAATAAAGGATTGCCTTCAGTGTCTTATCTAAATACAATTGTTATCGGAGTTAGATAATCTTTATTGAATTTATTTCAAATATATGCAAAAGTCGTACCATCTCATTAATTGCACAAAGATTCAAAAACAAGCAAAACACCCAAAAAAATACTTCAAAACGTCAAAAAAACTCAAAAACAGTCAGAACGGAGATTTTGGGGAAACTAGGGTTTCTACAAGAAGAGACCGTCTTCAAATTCAAAGATGTTGCAAGCATGTCTTGCTCTATAAAAAGTTTGGGAGTGTTACAGAGATTCTCATGGGAAGATTGGGGATGCCTTACAGGGCCTTAAGGGAAATGTAGAGCTAAGAAGAGAGAAGCCTTTAACCAATGAGAAGGTGCAGTCCCAAAATGACCAAGGCTTTCCAATTGCATCTCTACTCAAAGCACAAGCAAAGATAGAGATTCCAAGTTAGTAAAAAGCATTAGATAATAAGAAGCTTGACCATTGGTTGGCATAACTTGAGGTATAGTTTAGTGTGCATAACATCAATGGAAAAAAAAAGATTGCCTTTGCTAGATTAACAAAGCATTCTACTGCTTGGTTTGAAAGCTATCATTAAGAGATATCTCACCTATTTGCAGGGATACAAAAGGATGCATCCCCAGGGTTTTTCTCACCATCCCCATACCCGTCATGTTTGGGGATGCAAGGATGTATTGGAACATCCCAGAAATGGCACTCGACCATCAGAAATGGCCAGGGACAGTTGGTTGTCCCCAGATGGCAGGAGCACTTAAAAAAACACATTTAAAAAAAATAAAAAACTAGAAACAAAGCTGGATATGATTAAAACAATTTATGTTACCTGTAGTAACTAGAAATAGATAAATATATTGCAGGGCTTCGATTACTCTGCTGGTCATAGTAGAGATTGTGATGCTGTTGAAGGTTGTTTACATGTCTCTGAGGATGGTATCTAGTTGTGCTAGTATTTCTTCCTTTTTCGTTTGAAGCTGCTAGTTAGATAGGATATTCCTCAAAATGCTGAAAGAGCTATAGTGTTACACAGTTCAACCTTGAGGTCTGTCATGTTGGTATGTAGAACTGTCATGCTTTGATTTCAACCAATTTTGTATTTAGCTATACTATTATCGGCTGACTTTTTTGTATTGAGCCATTCCTATGTATTTAGGATCTTAAGTATCAGTAAGAAGAAAGGCGTACCATGCCCTTTAGTGAACTCTAATGGTTCTTTATTCAGTCTATTATAATTAATATTTTTGGCAGTAGGGAGCATGTTGTCCACCATTGATTTACCAATAATATAAGATCATGTTTGATTATCTTTCTTACACAATTAAAACAGATTTACTAATCCTGAAATTGATCACTGAGATCAAAAACATTAGAATGTTAACATAGAAATGAATTATACACACACGTATACTTGCATGCATACAATCAAAATATTATTTTCCAAATTTTCTTCATTTTCTCCATTTTGTCATTTTGTACTTGTAGGCTTTTGCCCTTTTTCTGTATATGCTCATAGACACTGAAAATTCAAATGATTAGACATTTAAATTTTGTTAATTAGGATGTTGACTCTAATGTGAATTCTCAATTCAGCTCTGATGTTTCATAATATGGCTATATAATGAATATGGTGAATTGCTTATCAGATGAACAATTCAATTTTTCTTAGTTTTTTAATTTTCCTTATTTTTTATTGTTGTCCCTTAGTGTCCCTCAAAAATAGGGCCCTCATCCCTTGCAATCCTCAAAATCTGTCCCAATGCTTCTTGCTGTTGCATAAACACCATCAAGCATAGCCTAATTAGTAATTATTCTCAAATGAATTTAAATGGCTAATTAGAAAACAATTTTATCAAACGTGTCATTAGAAGAAAAGGTCTATTGTGTAGTAATGTTATACGTAAAGCAAGGTCAAAGTGTGTATACAAGCAAGTTTCAAAGGACAGTTCAAATGAATAAAAATGTGCAATAGGAGAATTGTTAAGAACCACGATTCTGATATATGTATTAGGCATTAGCTTGAGTGCTTATGCTGTGTAAGTCACCCATATCATAAATCTGAATAAGAGTATTTATCCTACATGCAAGGGATAGTAGTAGTTGTCTTTAAAATAACACTATATATTAATATTATAATAAATTAGTTAATAGAAAGCATCTATGCTCTATTGGAAGGAATGTCCCTTGAAGTGGCACTTTGAACATAATATAAAAGCATTCTGTTGCTCTTATTTTTTATGCACATATGTGTATTGTCATTATTTTCTTTGTAGGTCCTTTGCAATTGATATCAAAACTCTTTCCAAAGCTATGGTTCACTGGAGCAGAACTAGGTTAGTTGCTAGCTATAACTACCCACAGTATGCTCTCACCTCAATCTTAAGGAATATTGGTGATCAAAATGTGGTGAAAGTAGTGGTGTACTAAGCACTTTTCTGCTCTTTTTTTAAAGTAGTTGTCTAGGTTAGAAACCATTGAACAAGGGTTTTAAAATATTGTAGAGAGTTGTTGTGACCAAACTAAATTCTCCATAAAGGGTCTAGTGAATCGAGGGGTGCTTAGGCTACAATACCTAGGCCTCATATAGCATCTGTTGACAGACTTGAACCTCCATGTCTTTTAACTCTATAGAAAGACTCTAGGGTTAGGAGAAGTCTCACCATAGGAAGTCATTAGTCATTTGGAATTCGCAATGCACTAGTTAGCAGTTAGCACTAGGAAGCTATCTCTCTGTACCTCGGAGACAAGATAATGCAGCTATGGGGCAATAGAATCCTCTATAATTAGAGCTCTAAAATATTGGATCAGTTCATTACTTACAAACAAGACAAATATATCAAAGAACCTGTAGATCAAACACCCAACCTAGCAATTTCCCTTTTCCACCTCACTACACACAAATCTAGGCATAGGCAGTCAAAAATGGTACATCTAAGTAGATCCACAAAAATCTGGGCATTGTTGTTGCAATACATCTGTGGGACAGCCAGCAGAAGGGTTCCAAAACCAAATGATAGTCTCTAGATTGCAAGTTTTGTGTTAATTACAACAGCAATGTTGAGCTCCTATACAGCCTGCCAATTTGTAACTTCCAAGCCAAATTTCTCCCAAACTAGGAAGAATTTACTAGTTTGATTTGAAAAATCTGCCTATATGGAATTATCCATAAATTAAATGAAATTAAAAAATGTTTAAGCCATTTTTTAGCCCATTTAGGCAATTATCTTGTGGTGTTCGCCTCTTTGAGATGGTCGTTTTGATACATAACTCCAAGTACCATTTTTGGTCAGCTCAAGCAATTTTCACATCCAAGCACCTATCCCATTGCAATCATCTCTTCATACAAATTGTTTAGGTATATAAATTTAGTGACCCCAAAATATCACGTTCACTAGCAACAATTCCTCCAAGGCTGAAGCTAACATACAAGACCTCTAGTCTCAAGTGACTTCCATGCAAGGTCAAGTTAATACCCTCACCACTAACCTGGGCCAAGTAGACCTTCATCAATAGAATGATAAAATAAATTGGCTGCTCACCACTCACTCTAGCTCCCATTCCTCTTGTTAGCATCACTTTTCTAATAGCTTATGGGACACCCCTCCCAAGCCCCCAAAGATTGGCATGCTCATTGCAAAGGAGCTAGCACATGATTAGGCATGACGGGTTGTAACCTTGACGTAGTTAGAGCTCCTCTTGTTGAGTGTACCATGACAACAATCTTTGCTTTAAAAGGGAGTCGCTACTCAAAAATATCTATGGTGTACATACCCTATTCCAAGCATATCCAAATGGCATGAATTTTCCAAAGTCCTTCTAGACCACTTTGGTCAAGTCATCTATGATAATTCTAAAAGCAAGAGGCAAGGTCTTCGTGTTGGTCCAAATAAGAATTGTTATCAACTACATCACATTAGCACAACAATTCTTGTTTGGAACAATTCTCATAGATGACTTCTCTCGCACAATTCTCATAGAATCGTGTTCATGCACCTGAAGAACCCTGCCTTCACCTCTGCATCCTCTATCAGTGTCACTCTACCAGGCCTAGTCAAGTACCACTTAGGATTAAGTGCATAGGCTGCCATGTGCAAGGGAGTGTTGAGCTTCTCCCATCTCCTGTGAATGATAAGCTGAATGTGGTTGTGGTAGATGAGGGTTGTTGTGCGAGAGAGGGACCCCACATTAGCATTCTACTAGGAGCACATTCAACCAATCATTCACAGGAGATGGGAGAAGCTCAACACTCCCTTGGACATGGCAGCCTATGCACTTAATCCTAAGTGGTACTTGACTAGGCCTGGTAGAGTGACACACGTTAGAGGATGCAGAGGTGAAGACAAGGTTCTTCAGGTGCATTGAGAGGATGTATGATGATGTAGATGCCAATGTGATTCGCACTGAGTGGACCAAATTTGCCACTCTTAGGGGTTATTCAAATGCAGCCAAGATGGATATGCAAACTATGGCACAGGAGGACCCAACTTTGTGGTGGACTTGCCATGGATTGGGATCTTTGACTACCACTCTAGCCATCCGATTGTTGTCTTAGGTTTCTAGTTCTTCAACTATTGAGAGGAATTGGTCTACATATAGCTTCATCCACTCTCTTAAGAGGAACAAACTTACCTCTAGGAGAGCAGAGAAGCTTGTGGCTGTACATAGTGCTTTGCGTCTCATTGACCGCAAAACACTTTTGTACAAAGAGAGTCCAGCAGCATGGTGGGATGTAGAGCCAAAGGAGCCAGAACAGATTGATGAGGATGCTTCAGTTTCGTCTTTAGATGTAGGGCTGGTTGGTGTTAGTTTGGCAGAGCTTGATTGCGAGGATTCCAGTAGTTCAAGTGATGAGGAGTTTGGGGATGATTAGAGGACTCCCTTCACTACATTTTTGCATTTTGTACTTATTTTGATTATGATATCAATGTATCATGCTACTCATTGTAATCATTTTTATGATATGATATTATGATGTGACATGTCATATTTTCGATATTCATATAATAGAAATCTCAAATTCGACAATTTCAATTGTCAAATTTTAATATTTTATTTGATTACTAATAGTATTCAAGTATTCAAAATGTTAGAATTTGCAATTTTACTAATTTTCCAAAGTTTAATTTGAAATGCTATTCTAAAACATCTTTTTATAACTAGTTATTCGAGTACCATATGTATATCAGCCCCGACCCTTCCCACGCCCCCCCGGGCGTCCCCAAACTTAGACCCTTTGTCCCCCTGTCCTCAACAGGGGACAAGTCCCCTTCAAGAAACTCCATGGAACACTGATTTTTTTGTATATATATATACAGCCGTACCCAAGGAAAAAAAATCGTCATACCCGTATCCTGTACCTTTGCCCGTTCCCGTACCGAAACCGGCAACTTAGTTTATTTGGCATCAGCTCAACAAGTGTTGCTTTTCACCACTTCCTTCACCCTCTGCCCCTACTCTAAGTTGAAAATTGGACCACCAATTCCACTCTTGTGTCATGCCCATTAGTTGCAACGATTCTTCCCATTGAAACAAATATCTTTCTCAGGAATTTCTCAACATAACATAAGATAAAGATATTTTGAATTTCTCAAGGGAAAAACTGGGAAAATATCAAGAACCTAAAGAATGCAATAAAATTCAAAAGAAAAGTGAATCAACTTATGTCTTTTACATTTAAAGCCATGAATTTTGATATATAAATTTTTCTCATTAGTTTTGAGATCACTGGTTGTAGATAATTGTAATATAAATCTCTTTAACAGTGTGTGTTCAGTTCTGATTTGATAGTTTATTAGTAGAACGAGTGATATCATACCTGCAATCAGCTTCTAGCGTCATCTATTTGAGGTATACCTTTGTTGGGTACTTGAGTATTTTGTTATCTATGCTATTTGGTTCCAGTCGGATTTTCGCAACAGTCTCTATTTGTGATTAGAACATTATACCAGCATATATCAACATTGTATCTTTCTAAATAATGTTTTGTATTGCATTGGATATTTTGTAATGCCTTGGACGGTAGTACTGCCAGTGGCTTTGTCTTGCACTTTAATGTATTTGCTCACCCCACCGAATAAGTGCAAGTAGTTGTGCTTTATGTAATTGCACTCCATTGAATAAGCGAGAAGTGCATGTACTTATTGTAATTGCACTCTGCTGAATAAACAAAAGTGTTTGTGCTTATTGTAATTGCACACTCTGTTGAATAAGCATAAAATTGTTTCCTTTGTTTTTGCATCAAGCACACTCCACTGAAGAAGTGAAGTTTTGGCTGGCTAAGCCACCTTGTGAGCTTTAGTTGATTATATCACTTCATTTGTTGATTTTTAGATAATTGGGTGTGATTCTATACACTGTATGCTCTCACCTTTCCCATATTGAGAGCCGGGTGATAAGAAAGTGAGAAGGACATTGCACTGCAACTTAATTTCAGTTGAGTATTTTCAAAAAAAAAGGGGTGCTTACTACATATATCTTAGCATTACAAGACTAGTTCTTTATTTTTTATTATTGTACTTTCATTAGCAAATTGTTGTAATTTGCTTCATGTAGGTTGTAGGTTGTTGAGAGTTTGAACCTAAATAATATATGATTGGTTGTTTCATTGTCTTATATAATAAGCCATTCTATAATGTAATATTCATCGCCTTGAGAATATAATGATAATAGAATATCCTTTGTAAAAGGACATATTTTCCTTTAGGTTGTGTTGGAAATTGGCCTTAAGTAGCGAAAGAATGGATGCATCTTTATAGGCAGAACTGGAAAGAATTTTAACAAAATTGAACTCATAATTTGATCCATGAAAAGAAATTACTGCAGCTACCAATTCCCCAGTAAAGTCTTTTCTCATTGTTATACAATCAGTTTGAATGTTTACCTAGCTGTCTTGATATATAATTCATCTACACAGCTGCCACATTTAATGGAAGACAAAAAAATCAGGCAAGAAATATGTGTATTCCATGTGTGCTTCTTCCTACAATAGCTCTAGCTCAACCAAACAACATAGAGCAAGATAAGATGCTTTACATTCTCAAATGGGGTTGTTCCTTCCAGCATGCAATAATACTTTAGAGCACGGTGATGATGTCCAAGACTTGTATATGCATCAGCAACATCAATTATTGACTCTGCAAGCTCTTCCGATTGTTCTGCATGGAGATCCTCAAAAAAATTCTACAGTAAAGGAAAAAAATCATTTGTTAAAACCATCTTTACAATTACAGGACCATGCAATTCCAACATGAGATTATGATTATCTACATTCTATGACTAGGAATATGTTCAGAAAAATGTAAGCTAATGTTTGAGCCAACTTTTAATAAAATTATTATCCCTACGACAAAGCCATCAGAGAGATTAAGAACATTGTCTGTAATCTAGAGTATACCTCAGCTTGTTCCAAATTCCCAAGGTGTGCGTAACAAATACCCGCTTTGATAGCAAGTTCTGGTGGTAATCCCTGTCCAGAACAGTAAATCATGCGTGCATGCTCAATATGTTGAATTGCTCTGGAAAAGGTTTTGTTTTCCATGTGTAGTGCAGCCAACAAGTTAACAACTGTCAGATCAGCCTCTGATGGATGTTCATCAATAAGCTTTTCTAAAACCTCTCTTGCTCGTTGACTGTGGCCACTTCTATGGTGCATCTAGAACAGAAAAGAAATACAAATTGAATATTCTTTATGATGTTAAAGAAAATAAAGTTGAAGGTAACGAAGGAATTTGAAAAATACTACCAAATCCTTGCCATCCCAAACTGAAAATAAAAACAATAGTGATGATAACTGTGAATTATTGTACCGCTTAAAAGAAAATTTCAAGTGTAGATAAGAATCTTCATTGTCAACCACTCACAAGTGCATAACATATTGTACCATTACATGACAATGTTAGAAAAACAATAACAAAAAAATTTATTTAAATATTTTAAAGTCTAAATGCATATGCAAACTGATGAAGAAGCAGACAGAAGGGACATCGAGGACAATAGAAAGTGCACATGTGCCAACCTATATTTATGTCTATAAATGCCTTATGGGATCTAGTTGTTAAACCATAATCAATGAGATGAAACTGCATCCTCTATGGGTCATACAAAACTCCTGAATCTTACATAAGAAGCTGGTAATCAGACAGGTTAATGCATACCAAGTACAATCAAGGGAGCCTTGCATTACATAGCTAGATTATCCACTTTGAACTTGAAAATATACTGGAATAATTTGTGACAAAGAGCGTACAAATTCAAGCCAGATATAAAATCCCTCTAAAACTAGGAATGTCGTCCCATTAAAGCCATGGTATAGTGTCTTTTATCTCTCTAAGACTAGGAACTATGAGGCATTATTGGCACATTACATTGTAACCATAAGAGTCCTATCATGAGCTGGAAGTCACAAACCTCACCTAGTTCGCCACCACAACAGGCAATGCTACAAGGGATCTACCTAGTAAAGGCTTTGGATTTCTTGAATCTTTGAGGACGAAATCCCTCAAAGGTTCTAGTTTTGGAATTGCAAGATATTCCCTAGCTAGACTATGGAGTGATTCCAGCCAGGGGTCACCATTGGAGTTGAATTTGAAGCTTATAGTTTTGGTTTTCCAGTATGAAGTATTTTCATGTGTTCTAGTTTGTAAGTGTTTTATGAAACCATCTTATAGTTGCAAAATGAACTAGTGTCGAGTTTCTTGAAGATTGTGTTTGTTGGCTGTAGCACCGCAAGTACAGGTCATACCCCTCTATTTGGCTTGTGCAGATTTCAACGTTGGAGTTTTTCTTTTGGGTTTTTCACCAATGATATTGCTATACTAGGCGACCAGGAGTGAGTAGTTTGCAGGAGGCAAGTTGAAGTTCTGATTTCTTTGGAAGCAATCACCCCAGGCAAGCCGTACCACTGCAGGGAGGTTAAAGGTTCATATCAGATTTTTTTAAGTGCATTTGGGGGTGCTGAACATTCTATAGGAGGCACCTAGGGTGCTCAATCAGTTTCCAGCAGCTAGGAGGTTTGAAAGAATGTTGAGAAATTTCTAATTAATTTCCTACCTAGCCATCCATATTCTGTCCAGCCATTGTTCTAGCTACAGCAGACCTGTAGCAGCTCTTCTCAGTGAAGAAGAGCCTCTTTCCAACGTCCAAGCACAGCTCTTATTGAAGTATAATGATACTACTTTGAGTTGGGTAATTTAATTCATCATCTAGCAATATTCTGGAGGTGTTTCCATTCAGTCATTTCATATTAACAGCAGATGCATATTTTGGATTGGGGAATTTTAATGAGCTAATATTGTAACAGTGTGTGGTACTACCACCAGTGAGTTGCTCTTGATATTTTTGTTGCTACTCAGCCCACTGCATTAAGTGGCCTTTGTACTCACCCCACTGAATATGTGGCTTTGGCACTCACTTAACACTGAAAAGTGGAAGAGCTTGTTTTACACTTCATTATTTGTATCAGTGTAATGTCCCCATATTAGAGACATAAAAATGCACATAATTTCTTGTTCATGATTAGATCATTTCAGATTTCACATCTTAGGAATAAGTCAATCAAAAGGCATTATCATCTAAACCATAAATTAACATGGTCAATTATGACTTCTTCTCCTAATTGGAATAGAATTTCTCCTTGTCTCCACTTTCCTAGCCTCATGGGACGGCGATTTACTGTGTTAAGGGGCGCGTGAACGCATCTCAAAGTGGACTCCCTCAAGGTGTTCCACCCATCTTGGGACCCTCCATCAGTGGGCGATTTACCAGCTCTTCCCCTCCACAAACACACAATCCATTTTGAGTGCTAGCAAGTAAGAGTTGAAGCCCGAATTCTATCCTTCAGGGTAGAGTCATAAAAGCTCGATGAGATACAATAATTGTTGTAAGCAATATTATTGTGGCTTTGACAAATAACATCCATAATGTAGACACATTCTGTTCTTACATATCAAATCAGTGTTATAGATCCATTATTCATATTTTAGCAACAATTGATAACTCCGATATAGAGAGTTGTTACCCATGACTAATAATATATTTAATTACATATCATAGTAAAATATAACATACTACAAGAATAATAAACATAATATCTCATACTTATCTGGCAGCTGCTATACTGACAAGGATATCTGAAATCCTGATCTCATTCTCCTCCTAATTGAACCGTCTGTCCTTAACACTTAGAATATATCATTAGTATGAATCAAATAAATTGTTTTCCCTTCGTATATCAAAGAATCATAATTGCTTATAAGGTTCAATAATTGCTACAAGCATCATTATTGGATAATCGTAAATAATATTTATTTATATATGTATACATTATGTTGGTCAATCACCTATGATGTATATATGAATCACAATACATATATATTATATATATATCTAAATACATATCAATGACTTATTATCATGTCATTTAATTTCTCAATATATTCATCCATCATTATATATTTAAATATATTCATAAATCGTAATATATTTAAATATATTCACAAGCATTATGTATAAACCATTATTTAATTACCTATAATTCCCTATCATTATTCTATAATTTCCAAGACAAAGATATTATAAATATCGTAATACATCAACATTACCTACATCATCATTCTCTCCCTTTTCTCATAATAAAGCAGAACACTACATAATGATATTCTAAATGATATTATGCTCCTAATATTATCTCCTTCACAATAAAGAGTAACATTACCATAATCTCTGATTTTCCAATATTACCCGATGCTCTTAACACTTCTGTGTTTTCTTCGTATTCTCTTCCCCACACCCGATGCTTTCTGTTTTTCCCTACACCATGCTTTTTTTTTTAAGTTTCCTGAGTGTCTATTAAAATACCCACGATTTGGTGGAAGATCACGTCTTTCCCAAACCGTGGGTCTTTGAATGGTCGTGTCTTTCTGTGCTATGACTTTTGGCTTATGTTTTATTTGTTATTTGTCCTTTGTTATTATTCTTAATGTTGTTCTGGCCCACCGATGCTTTTTGTTGTTTTATAGTATGATGTTTTAGATTACATTTATTTGTGTGTTTGTTCTTTATTACTTCATATGTCAATTTTGATTATTATTTTCTTTATATTTACTGATTTGTTTATTTTATATTTGATATTCAATCTATTTGTTATTTATTTATTTTACTTTATATTTGTGTATTTTATATTTTATATTCATTCTATGAGTTTGGTTTTATTTTATCTTTGTTATTTGTGACTCTTATGTTTATAATTTCTAAGGCAGTTTATATTCATAATTATAATATCATTTTGATAATTATAAATATAAGGAAGTTGCCAAATTTTTAATGTCTTCTCTATTTATTTGTATTCAAGGTTTCTATTTAGTGTCACCGTTTTTGGGGGACATAACAATCAGCTATCCCACTACAAAGTGGATGTACCTAGCTAACCACACTGAACAAGTGGTTGTTACTTTTAGCAACTTAATTTTCAAATGTAAACCCTACATCGTATGCTGTCACCTCGTCCACATTGGGAATTTGGTGATCAGAAAGTGGAAGGGAAGTTGCTCGGCATTACATTCAGTTTGAGCTAACAAGTTTGTTTTCCAAAAAAATTAAAGGTGCTTATTACATGCTCCCCATTCTATTGAGGTGTTTACCAAGCTTTTTTTTTCTTGATAATACCTATATGCTTGCAAAACTCATCAAATTCCTTAGAACAATATTAGCCTCCATTGTAAGATCTCAAAACCTTTATCTTATGCTCTGATTGTTTTCTATCAAGGCTTAAAATTCTTAAAACTTAGTAAAACCTTCAAATTTATGTCTCATAAAATAAATTCAGGTGAATCGTGGAGCATCATCAATGAACCAACATCTATAGAACCAAATACATCTGTATGAAAGATTTCTAATTTACTCTTTGTTTTATAATTTCTTGAAGGAAATAATGATATATTTTTTTACCAAACACACAATTCTCACAAAAATTAAAATACCAATCAAAATAGGAAAAACCATCAACCACTTTTTTATTCTTTATAATCTTTGAATCTTTTGCAATTATGTGGCCTAATCTATTGTGCCACAACATACATGCATTTTCAGAATTTTTAGTTACATAGGTGGAATTACAAATAGTAATGGCCTCTAGATTAAACAAGGTCCCTAATCTTGACCCTTTCACTACCACCAAGTTTCCTATCACCAACAGTAATGTCCCAAAGCCATATATTTGGAACACTTCAAAAAATTTAATAATAATGCATAAAATATAAAAAAGAAACCACACAAATCATTGCAAATTGACTAATTGAACAATGATATACTCTTCTAAATCCATTATAGGAATTTTGTCAAATAGTTGTCTATCATGCTTCAATTGAAATTTTGTCAAATAGTAGTATCCACCCTTTTTTTTTTTTTCTGGATTATCAAATAAGCTACAGCCAACTGAAAACAACCAAATGCACTAACCAAACTGCTGTATCAAGGGTTAACAATGATAAATATGACAGCCATATCAATTTAGAGCAAATATATTGAATACCTAAATGAGCAAATCAAATATATTAATTAGAACATCAAAACCCATGTGATGCAATCTAAATTTCAGACTGATACAATTTATAACATCGGATGTATAGGTTATTTCATAGTTGAAAAAGTCGCCAAGCCCAAAAAACTCAACTCGGCAAAAACTCAGCAAAAATCTCAGCAACTTAAAAAACTGCTTAAATTTCATTAAAAACGTTTTTTTTTTGTAAAATGCAATGATAAGATGCATCCAATGAGTCAATAAATGAGTACATAAAAAGAAACAAGCTGAGTCTAGTTGTATTTGATTGATTTGAAAGAAAAATAGGTACAAAATGGCATCCTCATGTGGAATGCGCTAATACTGATAGTCTGAAATAAAATGAAAATAGCAAATTGTTTTTGTAAAAATGAAAGGAAATACTACATTAATATATCTTACAAATTTACATCTTCCTCTTCCCATGTCTAGTGAAAACTAGGGGAGAGGTAGAACTAGACAATATTATAGATGAAGACTTGTAGTAAAACTTGGAAACTTGGACTTGAAGAGTACCTAGAAAATCAAATGAATTCAATGGGAGTTTGAGGACAATGCCCCCAATGGGGTTGAGGGGCAATGCCCGTCATGGGGTTCTGGGGACAATGCCCCCAGCGGGGTCGAGGGGCAATGCTCCTCGTGGGGGTCTGGGGGCAACACCCCTAGCAGGGTCAAGAGGCAATGGCCCTCATGGGGTTCTAGGGGCAGCACCCCCAACGGGTCATGGGGATCTATGGGCAGCACCCTCGGCCGAGTTGAGGGGCACTAGGGTCTGGGGTCAACACCTCCAATGAGTTCAAGGGGTAGTGCCCCTCACAGGGTCCGGAGGCAACCACCAAAACCACCACCAAGCCCAAATTAAGACCTCCAAAACCACACAAACCTTCATGGTATACATCATTTTGTATTAACAATAAAACCCAAATTAAGACCATCAAAGCCACACAAACCTTCATGGAACACATCATTTTAGCAATCGTGGGAGACTTTTTCTTGATCAAGCGAGTTTTTCTGTCAAACTTGCCAAAAACTCAGCAAGCTTTTTGCATTTGTTCAACGAGTTTTGATAGTGAGTAAATGGCTGAAAAACTTGGGAAGTAGAAAAACTCATGAGTTTTTTGCAACTCACCAAGTTTTCTGCAAGTTTTTCAACTATGGGTTGTTTTACACTCATAAATTCATGAATAGCAGACAAACAAACTTGAATGACAATTAACAATCTTCCAATGGGTGTATTACATTGACTAAACCATTTTTTGGCATACCTAGGAGCTGCAATGCACTACAAGTCTGAAGCTGTGCTTAACCCAGCAACCTGGGACTCTAAAAATGCTTGAAAACAATGCCAAAGAATTGTTGTCCACTCCTATTAGCCCTGTTGAGTGCTTAACAGTCTAGGACGCCACCAATGAAGGTCAAAGATTGCCCAAAAGTTGGACGTCCAGCCCACAAATCCTCACACCCAACAACCAAATAACATAATCAACAGTCCTTCATAAAGCTACACCCAATATGACAAACAATACTTCATCCCATTCTAATAAAATCTCCAAATCAATATAGGCATCCAACCTTCACTTGACCATAGATAAGTGATAAACTTCAAGACAAATCTTCACCATGAATAATAGAAATTGCCCATAATGGAAGTCAAACAATAATAAATAAATCTTGGTTGAGATATTCAACCATTCACCTCAAATTTGTCTTCAATGAAGACTCACAAATTTTGAAACCAATCGTTGAAGTGCAAATGCAAGAAACCTGAATGATTTCTCCTGCTACTAGCTAAGGAGGAATCTTTCACAATCGAAACTAATCTTCCCAAGAGGGTTTCCATCCTCCAAAGGCTAAGATGAACCAAGTTCAATATCCCAAACCACGAGGGTTTCAATCAAAGAAAATAGAATAAACTCGACATACCAAATGAGCTCTCAATTCTCTTTTTTATAAGCTTTTTAGGGAACTTTCCATAAACTCCTTAAAATCAATTTATTAATTTATTAAACCTTTTAACTCCAAAAAGTGATTTATTTTATTTTTAAAACCTTTTTGACACTGAAAATCACTTTTAAGTGTCAACATTTAAATCCTTTTGTTCTCTTTCCAAAGAGCTATAATACTAAGGCGCCCAATTAGTTATTTTAAGTAAAATGGCAACCTTAGTAAAACTAATTTATTAAAGCTCAATATTTCACCCAATTAGCGAAAATGGCCTAAATGCATTGGAATCGAAAACTAACTGCATAGGAGTGATCCCGATGATGAAAGATGCTAAACGAACCTAACTAGGTGACTTACTAAAAATAGACACTCCCTCCAAGAATCTTGGAGCACAAACTAGAAGCCGAAAATAACAACTAAAAGCATCATATGACTCCTCTACACCTCCTAAGCTCATTGGTGAGATCAATTTACCCCTCTGAACATGCTGACACAAACCCAGAAAGTCAATACCAACTCCAAAGCAAGAGGACCCAAAAAATGGGACATTACAGTCCTCCCTTCCCAAAGATTGCTTGTCCTCAAGCAATGCCAATACAACCCCACAATTCAATTATGATCAAACCCTATAGCTCCAAGATCCGAAACTAATCTAGGTCCTTATTTCTCCTAAACACAAGTATGACAATACTCTGCCCGACATTAGCAAACCCACCATCACATAATTTCGCCTTACCAAATTTCTACTACGCCACTCTAGTATAATCTAGGAAATCTGTTAGAATATTCACTATTTCCAACCCAATAGTCTCTAAATAACGGTTGAAAACAAATGGAAGATTGCTGTTTTGAATAAGCTCCAAATATATTCTATTACAATCTCCAATCCAATCCTTTGTAGCGTAACCTTCATTAACAAAGTTGAAGGGATCTCCTTCCAATTAGAAATCTAGATATTCAACATGGGTGGAAGCTGGAAACAATCTATGGCAGACAAAACTCACTTGTTTATTCCCCAAAAACAAGATTGTGTTGGCTAGAATATCCATTTGCTTCAGCTGGAAACACTTATCAATATTCCCTAAATGTTTTGTACTGTCAAAATGACCCATCTTACTGCTGTCCAAATCTGATAAAAATAAATAATGATCTGATTTTATCAAAATCAGCAACCTGTTAGTGGAACAACAGCTGCAATTTTGAAGATTCCTTGTATAATCACAAATGGTGAGCATTGCATTGCTCAAAGTCAAATTGCAAGAGGCTGGAAAAAACTACCAAACAACAACTATTTGATAGTTCCCCCACTTCTTGACTAAGATTCCTGGATAAACTTCATAAATGTGAACCATCATAAATGTGTAGTGGCTGATCTGCAACCAAACAGCAGAGTTAAAGATAGAAATATGAACTATTTCATGCCATGGAACATCTCTCTGGTCACCATAGCTTTCCAACAAACTTTGTTTGTGCCTTCTATCATGAATTCATAGTGAAGAAATAACTCCACCATGCTTGTGTTGTGCAAGTCTTCTATTTGTGTGTGCTTCATCAGAAGATCTTCTAATGCTTTCAAAAGCATCTTTTCCAAAATGAATCCCTCTCATACAATGAATCCTAAGTGGATATTTTGAACCCATCATCAAAATCATTAGTCTTCGTCTTTTTCTCCTCATTACAATTTCTTCTAAAATGTCCAAGCTTGCCACAATTCCAACATTTAGCCTTGGTCTTTCTAGGAAATTTCAATCTTCGACAAGATTTGAATCTAGACCTATCTTTCTTACCCTTTCCTTTCTCTTTCCATCTTCCACAAACAACTAGGGCCTCCTTGGCTCATTCAAAAGTTTTTCTTCACATCTCCTCTGAAACCAATGATGTGAGTACCTCATCAATTGAATATAGAGGCAATACTCCTAACTACCATCACCAAGTGATCCCACAAGTCTAACAAAGAACATAATAATATCATGCAACAATCTTCTTACTCCATCCTCACTCCAATGAAATGCAACTAAATAAAATCATGCAACAATCTTCTTACTCCATCCTCACTCCAATGAAATGTAACTAGGTAACAATCATGTTGAAAGCATTCAAGTGCTCGGCCACAAAACCACCATCCTCCATCTTGAGGTTATAATACTTCTTTCTTGGGAAAAGTTTATTTGACAAGGATTTTCCCTAATAAATCCCATGAATACAAAGTCTACCAAATAGAGCCTAATGAGACCCCTTGCTTTTCTATCCATTTTTTCCCATCTTCTTGTGACATAGCAACAAGTTTGGATCTAATTACAACCCGTAGATATTTGTCTATGAACATATCCTCCATCTTGAGCTTCCAAAGCTCAAATTTTGTGCCTAAGAACTTCTCCATTTCTATCCTTGATGTGCTTGTCATTTTTCCTGCAACAAGATCTCCTATGCAACCTCTCACTCAATCCAACATTAGTAAAAAAAACCCTTGTCCCTAACACTTGAAGTCTAAACTAATCATGCTTTCATACCAAATGAAAGGAAGAAAAGGTGCAAAATATACTTCCTACACTAATCTATAAGAGGAGCTATGTGCAAATAAACTATATCTTTGCAATTACAAAGAAAAATACACAACAAACCAGCATACCATAAAATAATAACTTAAGTGGGAAAACTCTTTTTGGGAAAAAAAACCCCACTCCAAAGCAACTCAATGTATTATTTAACAACAAAGGTTAGAATACACTTGCTATAATGTCCCCTTCTCATCAGTGATCTGTTTTGACGCTCATCAACCTATTCCGAAGGCCCGTAGGCTCATTGAGGTAAAATTAGGGTTTCCATGTTCGGTGGTCCTTTGGCATTTCGGGGAGTTTACTATTTATAGTAAATTCTATTTTTGGCAGTATGAAGATTGTCAACTTTCAGGACTTCTTTTCTAGTTGGAGCAATTATTTGAATTCAAGTTTTGGCTTCTAAAAGTTTTATTTTGGTGAATTTCATAAATAAAGGCATTAATGTTATAAATTGCAGTTGACCCCTTGGCCTAGGAGAATAACTTCAAGATGTTTTAAAAGGTGGTCTTGAAGGGGGACGCCTTCATAGGTGTTTATTATTATTTTTTAATAATGTCATTATGCCTCGGGAAAAAGTGACACCTCTTTTAAGGAGTGATATTTTTAAATAAAGTGAAGTTTATATTTTTGCAAGAGGGACGCCATCTTGAAGAATTATTTTATTTTTTGGAAATTGAAAAGACTCGTGTCTTTTGGCGTGCCTTCTCAGGAATTTGAAGGCTTTGCTCCAGCTTTGGGAACCATTATGCTTATTATATTGTTATGCTATCGAAATGACAAGTGATATTTTGCTTCGGGGATGCTACCTTCTAGCCATTAACCAATTTCGTGTTTGAAATACAACACCTAGTTGGTCTTTTGCTGCTTCTCATCCAGACTAGCAAATTGAGCTCGAATATTGAAGAATTTGTAGTTTTTGTCAATTTTGAAGTTGCTAATGCACCTACAGCTGAATGTGAATTTTGCTAGCAGCTCTTTGAATAAATTTATTTTGGTTCTGGGTATCTTTGCTATGCATTTGTAGACCAATGGCAACCCTTCTTGCAAAGTGGCAGATTTTATTTTGAAGTTCCTGATTTTTTAAGAAGCAAATCGCCCCTCATGAAGGTCGTACCATTCTTGGTGCATTGGAAGTCGTGCAAGAATTAAACTCTGAGTTTTTGTTGCTGTTTCTTCATCTGATCTTGGGAACCTATCCTCCAGTAGCACATTGGTTTTCGTTTCACGTAAATCAGAGGTAATTTGATGAAGTTATGAGCATTTTATGGTGTTTACAGTTTGCTGATCAGAATTCCAGAACTCTGTTTTTATATCAGATTCATGAGTTTTCAGTTTTGGTCTTTATTTTATCATTGGGAGAGTAAAAGAACATTGCTAGTATTCATTCTTCTCTTCTTAGCTTTGTTCTATATCATTGTAATTTGTAATTTGCAGATTTGTGATTGTAAGGTTGAGATTTAGTAGTACTAATCCAACCATTTTAAGTCTCTGCAATTACTTGATATATTCTCACATTAAGTACCCCTGGATGGTTTACCGCCAGTATGGATAATTGAATTTGTATCTCTCTTGTACCCACTCTCAAGTGGTGAATCCCCACTTTTTAAGTGGATGCCCGCCGCAGTGTATGAATTAGTTGGTATGAATTCTTATGGCTAGTTATCCGCCTAATTGTTTCAATTTCAATTAAAAACTCCGTCATATGTTAGCACCTCGCCCTCATTGGGATCTTGAGTGCACATTCTTGACGTCGAGTTTGTTTCAGTTTCAGTTGCATTTCATTTTGTATCAAGTTGAAGCATAGGGATCCTCTGACCATATGCCCACCCCTCTTCCTTAAGTGGTTTTAGGGCGCATTCTTGGTTAGAGTTGCTTTGATAGTCTTTTGGAGTTTCGAGCTAACGCTAATCAAGTTGGCTAGTGCTGGTTTATGTTGTGAATTTCATCAAAAAAATTGGTTAGCATATTTCACTTGCAAAGTCTAAGCCTTTATAGGAGTATCACCAATAAGAGATGTGGAGTAATTCTAGCAACATAATAATACCTATAAAACTTGTTAAGAAAACCTCCATTTCTAACATCTAACAAATAGGAAAAGCTACACATGAAACCATCAAATGATAATTACGAAACCATGAGCTAAAACCACTCAAAATGTGGTACCTAAGTCCCTAGTTAAAAATTGAATGCCCAAAACCTAAGATGATTCCCCAAGCATATTCCTTCCACCTACCATAAGTTTGTGACACTCCACTAATCAACTTAGGCGCACTCCATTTTTGCTCCATTATTTCCATTCAAAGATGCATTATGATGCATCATAATGCTCATTGTAAGTTAGACAAGTGTAACTCTCTCTTACAGCTCTTTTATGTGTCATACATGTTTTTACATTTCGAATGTGGGAGGCCCAAATTCCTAAGGTCACAATTTTTTATCCAAGAGACCAATTGGATCCTTTTTCAAAAATTGTAGAGTTGAAACAGATCTATGTCCCAAGCATCTCTAAAACCAATGCCAAACAACATAGAATTTTTTTTAGGCCTAACACGACCTCTATAGCCCAGAAATTGAGTTTTTTGTTCTATAGCCTGAAAATTGAATTTTTAGTATTGTTAACATTAGGAGCAAAATCGAGACACCTTTCCAAACACACACATCACATTGACTCACTATTCATTAACATTCACCAAAAACTAACCATGAATAAATTAGTAACAAAAGCAAGAACCAATGCAATCACAAACAACAAATCTGAAAACAACATAATTATTCTATAAAGAAACCGCAATGATAAAGTGCAAACATGAAGGCTGTACAATTCTGTCTTTTTAGTAATGGAAGAAAGAAACTATATCAATGTCCAAAACAATGGCTAAAAATTGTCCTTCAAATAAAGAAAAAGACAACCACCAAATAAAAAAACAAATTCTACCAAAGATAGGTGAACCAAAAAACTAAGAACTTAAATATTGCATTAAAACACATTGCATAATACAAAATCTACTTGAAGGTACAAGAGAGTCGTTGGCAATGAATATTTCTATCAAAAAGAGAGTTTGTGTGATCAAGAAAGAGTTTGTTGGATCATCATCTTCTAAATAGACATCAATAGAGCATCTATTACTATCACCAAATTCTTGCCTTAACCAATTGGGTTATGAGAAGCTTTATTTAGAAATCATAGATTACACCTTATCTTTGACCAAAAAAATTGAAGATCTTCTAGAAGAGGTTGTAAAGCTAGAGATAGTAATCTATCTGTGGAATCTAAAATGGATGCAATGAGATTTGATCATCCTAAGTGATCAAGTATTCCAATCAATTCCCAAAGTGTACATGCAATGGTTGCTAGTATAATCATTCCAAATCACCAACTACATTGGAGAACTTATTTTCATAGAATGGCTGATTTGCATATACCAAGCTAGACTGGTCAACTGTAAAGTGTCATTTGCATGGGTAACCTCCTAGGAAATATAGATCAATAAATGCAAATCCCATGAATGCTGGAAGCTACACCAAGGTTCGTTAACTAACGCAATGAGTGCAAAGTGGATTATTCAAGCTCATTGAGATTAGTCCTTGTGAATTAAATTACAATTCATCAAAATGGGTTATTAAAGGAATGAGTTGTCTATTGAATACTTTACACAATTAATCCCAAAAAGTGATATCTAAACTAAGAAGTAGCATACTTTCTTTTATAGTTCATTTAAAAGGTGGTATAAACTAATTAAACTATAAGAAAAAATGAAAAAAACTTATCAATTTCATTTTCACAATCATGCCAAAGAAGCAAACAAATTTGTTGAGCAATCCGTACGACATTGGGCAATTTATCTCATAAATCTTCTAGTCTCTCTATTTTGGCATAAGAAACAAAAACACTCAAACAAATTGTACTTTAAAAATAAACATTCTGTTGTTCTATTTTTTCTAAATCCAATAAGTCATATAATTCAAACCTTTGCAGCCATCTTCCATGCTTCAACATCAGATGGACGATAAGCTGCTATTTGATCAAATGCTTCTGCTGCCCTATGATAATCATTAAGATCAACATACAAGGAAGCACGATCCCATTTGATAGCCATGTCATCTGGATCTGCTTTCATTGCTTTAGTAAGACAATAAATCAGCTGGCCTGTGTTTCCTTGCTCCCTGTCCATGTCCAATTCAAATTACAAAACTTCTTTTGGTTACTCCAGTCTCCAACTACAAATAACATGAGTTACAAAAATTTTAACATAGTTAGCACCAATAATCAGAATTCTTTATAATCTAACATTATCAATATCAATTGTCCTAGATGTCCACCATGTATCTCTCTGTCTGCATCAATTGTTGAATATAAATATTGAACATTCAACATCACCAAACAGCATGACTGCAAAGGCCATGGTATATATTTGTAATTATTCAGCCTCATCATGCCAAGTTATACTCTCCTCTATTCCACATTGTGCAAGATTATTGGACAAGGTTTTGTGCATACATGTAAACTCAATGAACAAATGAATTGTACATGGGACTTGCTATATGTAAATCTAGGGACAATAAACCAGACAAACTACAAGCAACTGAACTTAATTTATCTAAGTTCACATTGTAGCAAGTTTTAAGTTGCAATTGTATACACAAGAAATTATTAAAATGTTCAGTTTGGAAATCCTTGTTTCAAGCCAATTCAATAGTATACAATCAATTTTAGATAAAACAATACAACCATTATTGGAGAATGGCAGAGATAGCTTGAGGTGGACTGGTCATTGCCAAACATCAAAATTCTTCTCATCAAAGCCAACACATTCAATGCTAGTCAACTCTAATCAACCCAATGAAGCATTGACATGCAAAAAGTTATGCATGATTCTGTTCCAAGTTGCCAGAGGCTGACTAAGCTAGCAAAGGTAAGCAAAGGTCTCACAATTTCAGTCTAGGCATCTGCGCTCTTAAATAAATTAAAACAAGTTACTTTAGCAACTCACCAAATTGTACTTCCTTCAGCTGTTTGTTAATGGAAATATTCAACAATGAACAATTTTGCAAAATTGTGGGGATAAGATACATTCCCCTATCTAAAATGGCTAATCAAGGTTTTTGATAACTACACTACAAGTGCTTAAAAAAAAATCGTATAGAGATGTATGGACTATGGATTTCCCATCAATACCTTGTGCAGGCAGCATGATGGGTACATGGGTATACTTTACTTATGGTTATGTAATCAGTAATGTCCTCTTTTTTGTAATTTTATCTATTTTCTGATTTTCTTTTGTATTTTCTGATTTTTCGAAGCAGGAAACCTGCTAAAACAGCAAACTGAAAATTTATATAAGTGACTGGAAACACAAGAATCAAACTTTCATATGCTGTTATAAACCCTCAAATACATCAACAGCACTGGATCTAGCATGTAAACAACAATCTTCAACCAGTATGCTTGCTGATTTGAACTTATTTGACCATGAAAAGCTGGTATGCAACTTTTGAAATAATAATGATACTCAAATCTGAGTGTAAACAGTCATCAACTACTTGGAAACATCAGTTAGAAGATTCAAACTAGAAATTTATAAACTGAATCTGTTGTAGCAGAATTACAAATTTACAATGATGAAATTTCAACTCGCAACTTGTATGGCCGGTTAGGAATGGAAAACCATATTTGAAATTTTTGCAAAATCCTCCCACAAATACTGTTCAAACCCTCCGAAAGTCACTAATGACTAATAAAGACAAATCAGATCCAAAAACCCCTGATTTATTCCTTGCTAGGGTGGCAAACAAGGCTGAACAGACAGTTCTAGTGTATAAACTGCTGATATAATGCTGGTGCAACAGTCAAACGAGTAAGTATAATGTCTGAAGGTGATGTGGCAGCTCCAATTTGTTGTGCACACCTGAGTTTGATGTATGATCTCCTAAAAATGATGATTGATCAGGTAGTTTGACTTTTGAACTGTACAAAAACCTTGGCTGGTAGGTGCAGCTGGCTGGACACATGCAATTTTACTGATGACAAATACAGAACAGCAATTAATGTTGCTAGATCTGCACTCTAAATGATGTCATCCAAGATATATGCCTGTAGATGTGGATTATAGCAGAGTATAGGCCTGGAAACATATTCAAAATCCCCAAATTTGATTTGTATCCCTCTAAAAATGATGTCGCTTAGCTCCAATAGACTGGTCACTGATGTGTGCTGGCTGACATGATGTAAACCAGCAGCTGTATAACTGATCTCTCGGCTGGAATTGACTGATTTTACTCCTCCAAAGGTATGTTCAACCAGGGTTTGCTGAAATTAGTAATTACTCCTTGAATCCAACAATTGGTGATGCCAAACAACTCAAAATGAAAATGCCAAATGAGGCTAGGTGCCCCTCTTTTTATACATTTCCAATTTGGGATCTTGATTAAATTTCCCTCCAATTAGTATTAAAAAATACTTTTAATCTTATTTTATTTTATTTTTAGAATTCAAAAATACTCTTTATCTTAATATTAGTGTCTAAAACACACTTTGTTGTAATGATATTACTTAATTTTCCTGTTAAATTAAAAATTACCAAGACTAACTTAAAAATATTCATTTTTTTTTTCACCTTGCTTTCCCCTTTATCCTAGAGGAAAAGGCTAAGATGTAGGGTTTGTACCCACAAGCCCCGAACCCAATTCGGGTATGCACCTGGTTCGGGTTTGTCTACGGGTACGTGTTGGGTGTGCACAGGGTGAGCACCTAGCATTGTAGGTTCACCAGGGTGCACACACCCGCGCACCCATACAAACCCAATGTTGGGCGCGCACCCTGTGCGCACCCAACACAAACCCGGGCGAACCCACAGACTAGGTCAAAAAAAACGTGGGCCCAAACTTGATTAAAAAACTTTTTCTTTTTTTTTTCCTCCTAACCCTAAAAGGGCCCAATATGAGGCCTAAACACACATACATTTCATTTTTACCTCTCATTTTGCTCTCACCATATTTTCTCTCCATCTTGGCATTTTGAAGGAAGCTAATTGTATTCGAAGGAGATCGATTGTGGAGTGCCAAATAGCTTCTAGAAAAGAGATTTAAGTGTTTAAGGTATGCATTTAAACCGTATTCTTTACTCTTTTGATGAATTTTTCCAAATTTTTGATGGATTTTTTCAAGTTTGTGAAGAAGTTTTTCAAGTATGTTTTTTTTTTCATTTTTTTTATAGATTGCAACAATGGCTAGTAGTCAAAGTTCAGTGGGTGGGGAGGGAAGTCAAAAATTCAAAATTGATAAAGGATCTCCTTTATGGAGACATACCACAAGAATTTCACAACTTCCTAGAGGTGGGGGGTTTGTTTGGAAGTGTAATTTTTGCAATGCACAATATAATAGCTCCTATTACCAAGTGAAACTTCATTTTATGGGCCCTGGTGGTAAAGGGATTAATATGTGTGAGGGCCCAAATAAGAAACGGTTGTCTGTTGTACAAATAGCAAGATTTATAAAAGAACAAGATGTTGACAAATTGATTGCAAAAGGAAAACAAAGTGGTTATAGTTCTAGAAAGAAAAAAACAATGGCATTATCCTCTCAAACAATTACGGCCTCCAAACATCCCTTCTTGCCTATGCACTCTATGGAAGATGAAGATGAAGAACCACAAATCACCACCTGCAAGAGAGGTTCTTTGGAGAGGGCATTTAAAATGGAAGCAAGAGTTATTGCTAAAGAAAAAATTACACGTTGCCTCTATGCCAATGGTCTTCCATTCAACTTGGTGAGATCACCATATTGGCAGGACATGGTGTCAACAATAAATAGTGCACCTCCTGGTTTCACAAGTCCTGGGTATGAAAAGGTGTGTACCACCTTATTGCAAAAAGAGAAGAAATCTATAGAGGCCCAACTAAAACCAATTAGAGATTCTTGGATTGAAATAAGTGTATCGATTGTTTCTGATGGATGGAAAGATTGCAAAAACCATCCACTGATCAATGTTATTGCAGTGTCCCCCAAGGAGGCAATGTTTTTGAGGGCGGTTGACTGTGAAGGGGAAGTGAAAGATGCAAAGTTCATTTCCAGGATTCTCATTGACTCCATACAGATGGTGGGTAATGAAAATGCTGTCCAAGTAATTACAAACAATGCAAAAGTTTGCAAGGCTACAAGTGCTTTGGTAGAGGCTAGATATTAGCACATCTTTTGGATACCGTGCATCATACACTCCCTCAATTTGGTGATGCAAGCAATTGGCAACCAAATAGAGTCGGTGAAATAAATATACCAGGAGGTCGAGGAGCTCCAGATGTTTGTGACAAACCACCATATGTCACAAGCAATTTTCAGAAATTTTTCAAGATTGGAATTGTTGAAGGTAAATTTAATTTATTTAGTTTCATCTATGTCATGTTTTACATAATTGAATAAAATATTTTTTTGCGTTATTTACATATTTTAAATGTGCTATTAACTTACTATTAACATGTTCTTAGGTTGTTGAGACATGGTTTGCATCTCACACAATTGTTCTGAGACGACTTGTGAAGGTGAAAGAGGCATTGAGTCAAATGGTTATTAGCAACCAATGGGGTATATGGAAGCAATCAAATTCAGAGAGGGCCCAAAAGGTCAAGGCATTGATCTTGGATGACGATTGGTGGGATCATGTGAATTATGTATTGGAGTTCACCGAACCTATCATGTCTATGCTTCGGTTTGCTGATACAGATGAACCATGCTTGGGGGATGTCTATGATAGCATGGAATGATGTTGGAGAAAATAAAAATGGAAATACAAAAGAGAGAGAATGATCCTAAAGACACCTTTTACAAAAGGGTGGAAGCAATCGTTCTTCATCGTTGGAACAAGATGACAACACCATTGCACCTCCTTGCATATGCCCTATCTCCGAGGTACTATACCACAGAAGTACTTTCTATCCCAGGGAGAATACCGCCATATAGAGATTCTAAAGTTGCTAATGGGTATAAGAGGGCATTTAGTAGACTCTTCACTGATCCAGAAGTGCAACAAGTGTTATGAAAGAATTTGGATTGTTTATCTCAGGAAAAAATCATACCCCTTCTATTGTCAAAGACCAATACAAAATGGATGCTATTACATGGTGGTACCTCCATGGTCAAGATTATATGTACCTCCAACCTCTTGCAATCAAGATCCTCTCACAAGTTTTTCTTTTTTTTTTTGCCACTTGTATTGTAGAATTTAACACTTAACATTCTTGAATTTATCTTGCATTTTTTTATTTTTATTTTTGTTGATTTTCTCTCTAGGTTGCGAGCTCTTCTACCCATGAACGAAATTGGAGTACATACTCCTTTATCCACTCAGTGAAGCGTAACCGGTTGGCTGCAAAAAGAGCTGAAGACTTGGTGTATATTCATTCCAATTTGTGTCTTATGTTACGTAAGGATCCTCAATACAAGCAAGGGGCAGCGAAGCTTTGGGATGTAGCACTCGAGTCTACTAACTTGGATGCAACCATTCAGAATCTTGCTAGAGCCACTATGAATGATGTGGATGATAATGATGACATACTACATGGTGCATCTAGTGCAAGTGGAACCGCTTTGCCTTTGGGTTCAAATGATGATGATCTTGAAGTTGAAGCCGCTGAAAATCCAAGTCACGATGATTTTTTTGATAATCCTTTTGATGATTGATGAACAATGAACATTGAATCATGTTTCATGAACTACATTTTGTAATTCAGTAATTGTAATGATTTCCATTGGAATCATGAACATAGACGTATATGATATCATTGATATGGCTTATTTGAATATTTTTCAACTATCAATTGGCATTTAATAATTATCTTTGACATTTGGCATTGATCAATGATCAAGTATCATACTATGAAATGATTTAGTTTTACAATTCTGTATATTTCTCTTATTTTTTTGTGTATATAATACATATATATATATATATACACACACACACATGTACCCATACGTACCCAAACCCCTAAAAAAAATTTTCACGTACCCACATACCGGGCTCTCGTACCTACACCCATCCCCGAACCCGAACCGGTAACTTAGGGAAAAGGAAATTCGCTAGAGGTCTTCCCCTTGGCACTATTTCTGAAAAAGGGACATGAGAAGTTAACACCAAGTATTTAGTATTTATGATGCCACCAAACAATTATTTTTCAATTAATATTCTAATTGTTAGTTTAGAGAATTATCAAGTAATGGACCATCCATGTTTTTCAATCAATAGTTGTTATATGTTTGCATATATTCATTGTTTTCTTAGATGCTGCTGCAAATTTGTTTATGCTGCAATTTATAATATATGTTTTAACAGCAAGGATAGAGTAAACATATGTTATCATTGATGAACCTGATATAGCAGCATGAGAAAAATTTATGTCATCATATATTGACAGCAGCTTTGAATGCCAAGCCATGATTTGATATCGCAAAGTAAGATGAGAAAAAAAAAAAGCAGAAGGTAAGAGAGAGGAGATCTGAATGGTTGTGGAAACAAAAGCATCCCGTTGATATCAATATCAATCATATTCCTGAATTAGAAACAGAAGCGGAAACATTGTCCCCACAGCTTGGACAGCTTGAAGTGCCCCAGGAAGAAATATTTTAGGGGTTAGAGGCACGGTAGCATTGTAATCCAAAAATATCAAGTGTAACCCACCACACTTATGGTGCAGTTTCCCAAGTTTTTCAAAAAGTGTTTCAAATTTTTACTTTAAATAGCTTTATTTAAATATTTTAGAACTAAAATTTTAAGCACTTTTTAGGTTTTCTCTGTTAATTAGTTTATACTCTAATGAGTATTCAGGTAAAAGCATTGGGCTGTCTCTATAATATTAGACCCTGCTCCATGATGGCAGGATCTACCATTTTCAAACCAGCCCTTCACTGTTTAATTTGGTTTTATAGACTTCTGTTTTATCAAACAGTGACCAATGTGTTGCATAAAGATAATATCATTCATAAGTAAAGAATATACAGAAATGAACAGCAACTGGACACTTCATAACATTTGCATTTGATGAACAGCAGGAGATATAAGCTTTACAAATATAATACAGTAATACTCTCTTCCCTATAGATTCAGTAATACACAGTAATACAGTAATACTCTCTTCCCTATAGATTCAGTATGACTGTCCTGACAATGCATTAGCATACATAGCAATGACAGAAATATTGTGACAGCAGATTAATAAGCAATTTCTGAGTATTACAAAGTTTGTAGAACATGTGCAGCAGACCCAGACTTATTACAGCAGATTGTAAACTCAAATCCCTAACAGATTACTCATTCACAGACCTTGACCATACAAGAATAAATCAATATAGTGTGCCCAAACCTGGAATAAACACTACCAAAGGCAAAGAGGGAGCTCGAACTGTTGATGAGAAGCTACAGAATTATTGCAGACTTCAGAAATTCTTGTCTCAACCACCCAGCACACTAGAATTAGTCCAAACAACCCTCATGAAAGAAGTGCAAACTGAGGGTGTGTATTTATATCCTCACCAACAATAGCGAATCACTCCTAGAAGTGTCATCCCTGGCTGTAGGAGACCAAACGCCCTGGCTATGGAGTCTCACGGCCTACTCAGGTGTTAATGGGAGTTTCGAATGGTGCCGCCAGTCGTGCATCAATTTGCACCATTCAATATGACCAGCAACCTTTGCCAAAGAAACACATCCTTGCCAAAATATACCATAGAACCCAGCGACTAGGGTTTGCTATGCAT
This sequence comes from Sequoia sempervirens, assembly GCA_007258455.2. NCBI lineage: Eukaryota > Viridiplantae > Streptophyta > Pinopsida > Cupressales > Cupressaceae > Sequoia > Sequoia sempervirens. The sequence goes on along the minus strand of VDFB02020555.1, from coordinate 25,583 downwards.
CACGTCTTCTTGGAAGTTGTAACAATCATTAAATGAAGGCACTCGATGCAAAAGAAATAAGCTCACTGAGGGATTACGCCTAGATGACCAAAAAGAGTTATTTGCCCAAGTTCCAAACCCTATCACAAATTCAATACTGAATATAATCGTTATTCACCAATTTTGTCTCTGAAAGAGACTCACAAAATTGCATTTTCACTCAAATAGAAGACCTGATTGATCTCCTCAATAAACCAGCCAAGGTGGAATCGTTTCGCCACTGAAACTGGATGCCCTAGGGTTTCCCTGTCCCTAAGACCAAGAAGCTTCGAGAGCTCTCCAAGATGAAAATGAGAAATAAACAAGCATGAATGAAAATGAGCCTCGAAATCTCCTTTTATATTTCTCACTTTAATTTCCCACTCAAATTAAATAAAGGGACTTTATAAAGTTACCTTTTAATATTTCACTTAAGTCACTTTATAACTTATTTAATTAATCACTTAACATCACCTTTTCAATTTTTGTTTTTCCCGCTAGGTAATATTAAATAATTAAATAAATGAATTCCCTTATTCTGCGTTTAGCCTTCAGGAATTAAAAAGGCTAAATTAGCATCCCAGGTGATCACTGAGAAGGGGACATTACACTTTATCCTACTTTCTGACATCCAACCCCTCCTAACTCCTAAGCATACTTAGGATGCTTGAAGGCACTTAATCCTCTATCCCTTCGTTGACATTTTGACACCAAGACCCTCTTAAGAGCGCCCAACCACTTAAAGTAGTTTTTGACATGTTTTTGAGTTCACAACTTAAGACCAAGGGGCTTAACTGAATTCGAGAGAGCATGAGTTCACTTTTGGTCTAATTTACAAGTGACAAAATGACACTCACCTACTAGGGCATGCCTAGATTGGGAGAGCACATTTAACATGTTTTCATTATGTTTTTTGTCACTTAAATCATGAGGAGCACACTAGGGGGACTCGAGACAATTTTTGTTAAGTTTTCACAAGTGACTTTTCTCACTAAAGTGGCTAGGCATGCACCCAAGGTGTTGAGAGTCACTTTTTGAATTTTTGTCACTAAATTCAAAAAGTGTACCCATATTATATTTCTTCATTAACTTAATCTCTTAAGCAAAAAAGTGACTTATATGTAACTTAAGTGATTTATTTCTTCATTCATACTATAAAGTGCATGCTTTTGTGACTTGGAATAAAATTGTAATGTCCCCTACTTGGAGTATGCATGAATTTTCCTTACGAGACACACAACATAAATTTATTTTACAAATAATATTCCATAGTAAATTATATAATAAATATTGAAATTAAGAATAAAGGAACTATTAATATTTATGAAATAATGAATAACAACTTATGCTTGAATCCAATCTATAGACTCTTTTCAATAACCAATCATGGTAGGGATTGGAGAGAAACGCATGATAGGGCGCTAGAAAAACTATTGATCACAAGTAAGCCCAAGGGCGTGCTCATACCTCCCCCCCCCATTGACCCCAAGTGGCAAAAACATGCAACCAAGACAATTCCATCCAACTTAGGGTGGTTTTCTTACGTTGTGAGAACCTATACATTATTCATCTCAATTAAGCCCAAGGGCGTGCTCATACCCCCCTTGGCCTCAAGTGGCAGGAACATCCAACCAAGACAATTCCATCCAACTTAGGGTGGCATTCTTACATTTAGAGAACCTATACCGCCCTTCCCTAACATGTTTCCTTGCCATCCTACACATCATTGCTTAAAGAAAGGGTGTAGTTTATAATAATATAAATAAATTCCCTATTTCCCTTATTTACCAATTTAGACATAACATATCTCCCTTATTGCATATTAGTCATTATGAAATTAGATATACATATATTTATATGCCTATAAAATATTATACATTAAATGCATAAACAATCAAATGCATACCAATCACTTATTGTATTAATAGTTGTTGCTTTTTTGAATGCAGATTTCTATTTTCTAATCTTCTTCCATGATTGATTGGCAGTTATATACATATATATGTTCTATTTAGTTATTCATCTATTTATATTGATTGGTATTCATATATATATATATATAGATAGATATAAATATTTCTACACTTAGTTCCTAATAATGTTCTTGCTGCAAACAATATTTATTTTAATAGATATCTCATATTCTACTTTCTTATTTTCTTTTTCCAGATCACATTCCCTTCATTGATTTTCCATTCATCACTTGATTGACTTTTCCATTCATCCCTTCCTCAAATGTCCTTTATATCTTCTTATATTTGAATGAGGAGACACATCTCTTTGAAAGATGATATCCTTTAGAAAGGACATGACTCTTTGTTAAGAGATAATTGTTGCCTAAACTCTGCCCCCTTTCTTTTTAATGAAGCATTGCCTTCTAGGAAATAGAACTGCTGCATTTAATTTGGAATGTTCGCTGCACAATATATATATTATTTAAACTATCTATGGTCGGCCAGCATATAGGGTCGGCCCAGCATAAAGAATTAATTAATTTTATATAAACACTTCTAAAGTGGGTGCCACCCTAATTTCATCGAACCTTTGAACTTTCCCTCTTTAGTCACAGGCTGCGATCCCAGTCATTAATTAATTTATGTGCAGACTGTGCTCAGGGGGGAATGACAGATTTTACATAATATTAAGGAAATAAATGGGACATCACAGTCCACCCTGCCCAAGATTGCTTGTCCTCAAGCAATCACAAGCTAAGAAGCTCTTGAATTTACCAAGATCCCAAACCAACCTTGTAGATTTGTAATTCTTAGACATTACTCCTTTTTCTGATGTAATCAGCTTCGGTTGAAATACTTTTGATAATTAGGAATTGAAACTCTACACTAGTGGTAATTGTCTTGGTTATGTCTGACTCTATGCTACAATGATGTCTTTGAGGAGTAGTTGTTAGGATACTTGCCTCAACTTGACTACCAATAAGGTTAATGCCATCCTCTAAAGTATGAGGACAATTTATCATCCAATATTCTTCTGACTCATGTACTACTATTTTCCAATAACTCTCAACAACAAAACCAAGAGTTGGAAATTGCCAAGACCTGTTATTTAAGACAAGTTTTCTCTCATTTCATTACCACAAAGATCTAGGCAATGATACAAATTCTTTAGTACCCTTGTTGAAATCCATAATGATATAAAAATGTAGCATCCTTCATCATGGGAATGTTGTGAATATCAAGATCCCACTCCTTTGTGCAAAACCACTTTTACATTTGAGTAAAAGGATCTAGATGTCCTTTACTACATGTTGTACCCTTTCTAAACAATAAAATAACAATTTCCCTTCGACAAAGTATATTTCATTTCACATAAACATTTAAACCAATTTTTGAGGTGAGAATGATCTTGGGATTTTGTGGGTTGTGGGCCCACAATGTAACTTAGCATGAGCTTATGTAGCCACTTTGGGTGTAACTTGATTTGTATCAAATTTATCTGAGGTGCCTAATATTGATGCCCTTGATCTTTAATCATGAATATGGAGTTATTTTGATCAAGAAAAGGACTTAGAAGAAGACCCTTGGATGAAATGATCTACTCTGGATAGAAGTGAATTTGGTCCGCAAGACAAAGTTCACTAGATCAATTTTGTAGGTTACAAGGTGGATCATATGTGGTATGGACTTGATTGTATTGCCATTGTTTCAAAGTGTGGGATAGATCATATGTGATATGGACTTGATTGTACATTTGATTGTAATGTCCCCTTTTGGGATTGCCCTAAATCTTACCCTAAAATCACAAGAGGTTATAACTTACCAATTAGATGCTTTAAGAAAGATGAATCTTGGTTTAGGTCTTGCAACCATGTTAGATGATATTGGAATATAATTCATATAATCAAAAATATACAATAAATGTCTTAATCTACTTGAACAATGTAATTACATAACTATGTCAAATGTATATGCAATATCCATGGCAGTTCAATCATAACAAGAATTGGATGGAAAATATGATAAGTCTGCCCGAAGTTATCCATTTAAGCCCAAGAGCAAATATGTTATCCCTCTTGGCCCCAAGAAGTAGACAAACAGTCATCCAATATGGGGTGGCGTGCTTAGGGGATACATGATAAAATATTCGATGTATTAAACAGAGGAACGAAAGTTCCTTATATAGATTTACAAGAGACGATGTTTCTAAAAGAAATGATTGTAGAATGAAGACAAATTTAGAAACTATCTAAACTAACTAAAGACAACTACGATGACCATTAATATTACATTATTTAATATATTTAATACCCTCCCTTAATGGTCATCATTCTAACTACCCACAGAAACAAAGAACGTTCTACCACAAAAGACAAGAGCCTGCCACTTGAAATGAGTCTGCCACTAACTCTCTCAGAAACTACAGAACTTTTGAAAACAACAAGAACTGATCACAAAACATCCAACCTAATGTTGGGTAACAAAGTTGTCCCTCCCTATAGCCAGAGACTCCAAAAAAACAACTACCACGATTTTGAGGAAAAATCGGCAAACCCTCCAAACTTTTGCAGATGAGCACGATGCTCCAGAACAGACTGCAAGAAACCACAATTTTTTAGGACAAAATCACAAAATCCTAAATCTGAAGTTTACAAAGCATCATTTTTTCGGAAAAAACAATAAAAAAACCACAAGGAATCCAAGTAGCTGGCACGGAATCAAAAACACGGATCAGCATACAAAACATCGTTTTTAAGGAAAAACGGTAAAACCCTTTCATTATTTTTCAGGCAAAAATCAGAAAACCTCACATAAAAATTTCAGGAAAAAATATTAAAAAAACCCTCCAAATAATTTTTAAGGAAAAATTATAAACCCATCAAATAATAATTTTTTTTTGGCTAAAAACTCTAAAACCCACCAAATAATTTTATTTTTTTTTTAAGGGCGAAAAATTATAAAAACCCCCAAAATAGATCCCATCCTCACATCAAAAATCACGTTTAATACAAAGATTTTTCTCATAAAATCGGACGCAAAAAGAGACACCCAGAAGAAAGCAACAAAACGTGTCCACCAAGAGCTGAAATCCACGGCCAAACAAGAGATGAAAACGTGTCCAAATACAAGTCAAAAAACGCATCACAAGGTTTACAAAACAAATGAAGGTCGGGCGGGTTGAAATCGCGCCCAACTGAGAGCAAAGGCTGACGCAGTGATCCAGACTATGATGGTGCCGACTGGAAATTTGATCACGCCAGCAAGAGAACCTCAAGCGGAATGTGACGCCTCTGCCAATGAATAGTACCCGCAGATAGAGACCAATGACAGCAAATGGTAGGCGGGAGATGAAGCGCCGATCACAGAATGTCGTCGCAAGCTGCAAGAAGGGTCGTGTACAAAATAATAGGAGGAACGCCAGAAATATTTGTGCCAAGAAAAAACATGAGTACACAAAAAAAATCGTAGAAAACAAGTAAAATAACGTCACCCAGAAAAAACACGAAAAATCCTTCAATTTTTCTTCACTAAAAAACTTCACTGAAAAAAATTTCAAACCCTCCCAAAATCCTGGGTCTCCCGTGAGGGAATCAGACCCAAACCCACTCTGATACCATGATTAAATATTCGATGTATTAAACAGAGGAACGAAAGTTCCTTATATAGATTTACAAGAGACGATGTTTCTAAAAGAAACAATCGTAGACTGAAGACAAATTTAGAAACTATCTAAACTAACTAGAGACGACTAAGATGACCATTAATATTACATTATTTAATATATTTAATAATACACTTGTACCTACTTTCCCTATCCATCCTTATCCATCCCTCTTGTGATTGAAACTCCTCAAGTCTATCCCAACCACCAAACCATGTAAAATTTGGGGAGAAGGGTACCATAGGAGTCCCATAGACATCCACTCCCTAAGCCCAAAGGTGGGCGGATACTCACCCCCTTGACTCCCAGTGGCAAACACACAGTCATCCACCATGGAGTGGCGTACTTAGAAAGAAGTCTAGTACCTGCTCAACCTACTAGTATTTCCCCTATTCCTCCTCATGGTTGCTTGATGAGTAAAATAAATACAAACTATGATAATAACAAAATATATCATTACATACAATAATCATGATAGAGCATACCACAATAGTTATTAACACAAAACATGGCTATATTCACAACAGCAATTGTAATAATTTCTGATTCCACTCTTGAGTGCAAATGACTAACTCAGATTTGCTCAATTGCCTTAACATTTTGTGACATTTGTGGCCTAAATACTGAGCGCAATTCTGAAGATGTTCGCTGGTCTAATATTCTTAAGATATTACTTCTTTTTGCTCATCTGATTCTGTCCTCTTGCCTTTGAGATTTCTTCCCTTTTATACCCCCATTAGGGCTGAAGCTCGCACCCTTTCATACTATGCTTTTACCAATAGGCATGTCCTCTGGTTCATGGCTTTGACTAACCGTTGCCATCATGAATCAATTTAGGGATAATTAATTTTATTAACATTATCCCTTGTTAATCACCGATCCCCTGATCCTATTGACTACAGGTAAAGTCAGATCACAGCCATGTCGGCCAAGCTAGATGACGCAACTGCCAAGACTATTGAATATCAGGCACAAATTGCAAGTGGTGAGGAAATGCTACGACGACACATCATCATTTTGCGCAGTATCAGTAGCCCAAATGAAGAGGCATTCAACAACTGGTTAGACGAATTGTTGACTCAAGGTGATGAGATGTAAACATCTAGTTAGGACGTCCTACCCTCCAAAATAGCATTTATGACAACAGGAGTTAACCTGATGCCTCTTTCCAAGTTAACTCACTATCCCACTAATCATGCATGTCTATTCCACTAATTATGGATGTCTATTTTGGATTTCCACTAATTGTGGATGTCTATTTTGGAAGCACTTTTGTATTTGGAGTTCTCTTTTAGTTTAGAATCAGTTAACTGAAGTAGACATCCCAGTTAACTGTTAGGTTACCTACTTTTAGACATAGGAAAAAATCTTGTTGATTGATCGGCAAGAACTGAATGTTAACTCAAGGAGACTTTAGAGTTGCCTACTCCTTTGAGTTTCTATAAATAAGAGCCTTGAACTCATTGTATTTTAACTTTACTTCACGGCAGCAAAACGCTGAGCTAAAAAGCCTTCGACTTTGTTCGCTTACTTGTTATAGTTAAATGCCAAGTACAGCTTGCATTCTCTCTATTCAAATAGGTGTGTTCAATCTGTGTTCATGTTTCATTGGTTGATCGCTTCTTGTGTGATTATCTCTTTGACACAAGTTGTTGTCCCAACATGTAATCTTTGATTGAAGTTGGGATAATAAATCAAGAGAGCCTTGGGCCTTTGATCCAAAAGTCTCAAGATCTATCATTGTATGTTGTTCTTAATAATCTTTCTTTCAATCCACACCTCGGAAAGAGCATTGTCTCTCCTTAGGAATTCAGAGAGTAGGATTATCGTCATTTGTTGTTTCTAGTAGTCTACCTTTCAGCCTACACCTCGAAAAGGACATCGTTACTCCTTGGGAATCCTAAGATCTAGCCTACTGTTTGATGATTACTTGCATGAGTTCTATTTCGGCATAAATTTGGAAGTTCAGAGCCTTTGGAAGCATTCTAAGAGACAGTTCGTCCAAGTGATCGAACCATACCATTCCCGCTCCTACATCCTCTTGCTTTGTTTTTCTAGAGGGAATAGGATAGATTAAAAGTTAGCCTAGTTGTAGTTAAGATCTGCAGAAACCAAAGAAAACCTTAGTTGCAACACCTTGAGTTAATGTACGCTTGTGCCCTGCCGCTGAATAAAAAAGATAGGACCTTAGTCCGTTTTACTTTTACGCAACCATCAGCAAAAGAGGGAGCTTCCCCCCCATAATTTGAAGAGCAGTTCATTCTATGCATAGCTGTTTGTTTCCAATAAGCACTCCAGAGGTGCTAATTGAAACAGCAACAATTTTTATGGTGGTTTTGTTTATTACACAATATATGATGCTATGTGTGGTATTTTGAACTTAATGACTGTTGTAAATATGTATATATTTTTGGTTTTTATATGTTTTTGTATGGACGAACCCAACCCCAAAAAAAAATTTTGCCCGAACTGGCGAACCGAACCATTGAACCCAAACCTGAACCAGTAACTTAGTTTTCCCTATGTTTGGTTCGGCATTCCAGCACAAAGAGTATGACTTTTTTCTACCTGTAGTTGGGAAACTATTTTCCTATTTTTTATTTACATATCCAAATAAACTTTCTACTTATAATTACACAAAGACAAAAAAATTCATCCACTCAATTCTTCAAAATTTCTCCATGCAATTTCTACCTTGTTAATTCTCCATATTTCTTCTTCTATAGATAAATTCAATTGATTTGACAACTCCCGTCTTTGGATCGTCATAACAAAGGCTCTTTATACAATGTTTGCTCTATAGGCAGAATATACAAAATCTATGAAGTTGACAAAATTATTCTACATGAAATTCCAGTGAGTAGAGAAGAATGGCTATGAAGTAACTTGCAAAATAAACAGACTTCTCTATCCAAATAAATTTGAGTACTAGAAACCTTATAACTTCCTTTTGACTTTTTTATTATAATCTCACTTCATTGCCATAAATAATCATTAAGGAATAAATAAGATCTCAAACTTACAAGATTGCTCCTAATACTCTCCAACTGATACTGCTTGGTGTTAGTTTATTGTAGAAAATAAAAAATGAATGTTGATATTTCCTAACATTAATAGAATTATTTCAAGGTCATTTGTGGCATATCAAGCACCTATTTTGATCATAATATGCAAAAAATATCCCATGGAACCATTTAAGTTGGAAGGAAAATTTATCAGATAAATTGAAAATTTATTTAGGTGCTAATACCCTATCAAATTTGTTGTGTGCCTATCCTTTCTTGACAGAATGATATAAGGTAGGAATGGAAATGAACAAAGGTGCCAAATTTATCTTTTACGTGAAAATATTGCCCATTTGATCATATAATAACTATTGCCAAAGGATGGACAATTTATTTGAGAGTGAACCCCATCTTTGAGTACTATGTGTACCATGAAATTTGCAGGTATTAGTGTCCTTCAGTGATGGTGTGATATGAATACAGGTCTAAAATGTCACTTAGATGGACCACAAAAAAACTTACATAGAATACGAAGCAAGTCGTTTCCAAAGCAAGGAATCTTTGGGTGTAAGATGAGCAGCTATCATGTAAAAATTGATTGCTTTTGTCTTATCACCAAGTGCAATGTAGACGAGCGCCAGTGTATGATAGGGATCTGGGACATTAGGACTAAGACGTATAACATCTTGCAGCAGGTCTACAGCCTGAAGTAACCACCACAAGAAAGAGGCACTGATCAAAAACTAATAATTGATAATATAAATATTCATGCATCAATATTAAATAAATCACTCAATTCTCTGATGTCCAAAGGTAGAAAAAAATATCAGATATGCACAAACAAAAATTGTCAACTCCTTCCAATTTTCAAGAAAGCAACGTGCAGTAATGAATTTTAAGCATATAAAATCTAACATATGCATTAAAAAAATAAATGCAAAATCAATCCAAACAGGAACCATTAGAAACTTTCTATAATGTAGATGTCTTTATTGTTAGAGATAACAGCTATGTATATTACACAAGCACGATCTTCGGAATATCCAATGATACGAGGCTCTAATACAAAAAACAAATATAGCTATTCATTTGCAGTGTGCTCACTGTCCAGTGTAAACAAAAGAATAAATCTGATAATCTAATAAACTTGCACTGCTAGTTAGATCACGGCAGCAAACTTTGCTTCAAATCTAGTAACTGCAAACTTCATGTGCAGTTCCCACCAAATTTTAGTATTTTCCTTATATAAATATTCACACACAAATGATCTGAAAAGAAAATGAATGCAATATGTACCTCACCATAGCGACCTGTGGCATAAAGAAGATTTGCTTCACCTAGTTTTTTGTTCACTTCAGGGGTTAACTTAGGCCCATCTCCCTTTCTGCGCCCACTCTTTTTACTCTGCAACACACAGAATTTGAATTGGAAAAGTTAAGAAATGAGAGAGAACAAAACAAAAACACAAGGCTTAAATTGAACTCAGCTCACAAACTATATCCTCAAACATGTGTCCACTCAGATAAGCTTCATAAGTTATTTTAATGTTACAGACTATTATTTTTCCTGAGGATTCAATGTTGTTCGCATAATCAAGCACGTTAGATGTAAATGAATGTATAAAAATTAAAACATACCTTTCTTTTATGTTCTCTCCTTCCTAACCCAAAATTTGCTGCCTCTATGATTTCATCCATAGTGGCACCAAAGAGGTCTTTATGCATAGCATCCTTAGTATGATCATCGCTGTCAGCAAGAAAAATTAATTCAAGTACAATTCTTGTTTAGTCAAAGACTTGAAACAATTTAAAATAAGTGCCATGTCCCCGAAATCGTGACATTTAGATAATAAAGAAGCATAATTAAAAATATTTAACCATTTGATATTACCTAATTATAATTGTCCAAAACAATATTATAATTATGGATATTATAAATAACATTATGATATAATAGATATTAAAGTATATAAAATTAATATAAAATATAAACATGAAATAATATTATAATTATGATTATAAATATAATGAATAATATAATACACACAAGAAAATCTAAATAATCAAATATAAATAGAAATTATGATTGTTCTATAGAAACTAATAAATATAACTAATACTATAAATAAATATAAATAATATTACAAATAAATTAAAAATAAAATAGTAAAATATAATACACATCAAAACAAAAAAATAAAATATAATTTGAGATATCATTAAGGAATGTTTAACTAAAGGTCATGTCCATTTGTGGGGTTATCTCTATTCAAAGAGATGCCTCTCTTCATGGAGATATAAGGATATAAAATAAGTTGTGGGATGTGGAGAAGAGGTAGAAGAAAAAGGAAAATGATATATTGAATACACATCAGATTTTAAGAAGAAGATAGAAGAATGAAGGAATGAAGATATAAAAAGGAGATCTATCAATAGTGTGTAGAGAACAATAAAAATAGAAATTAGAAAGGTTTTAGTTTTCAAAAGGCAGCAATCCTTTCAAAAGGTTGTGTCTCTTCTAATGAATGTCTCTTTTCAAAAAGATACATCTTCTCATTTGAATATGGAGATATAAAAAGAGAGAATGAGATATGTATAGGGAGGAAAAAGGAAATAGAGAATAGAGTGAGAAACAAGAGATAAAATATAGGCTGCGGATCATCCAAAATTTATAAAGACGGGCAGATGGAAAGTAGATAAGTATTTTTATGAATTTAAATAATAAGTTAGATAAATGTTTGTACATTTAACTAATGATGTTGATAAATATGTCATGGATTTAACTAATAGTCTAATTAATAGTAATTCATACATGATGCTATTTATTTAATGTTATCTATTTTTTATTGATTGCATGGGGAATAATAAATCATGCATGCTACTAGTTATCTTATAACATTGCTGATATGTTAAACTCCATTGACATTATTGTATGTAATTACATATAGATATATACATAATATGATTATACAATAAAGATACAAGTGTAGCAATTATTGAGCTTTATAAGTAATTGTGATTATTTGATAGAAAAATGAATAAATTTATGAATGTTTTTATCCTGATTGATTAGGAAAAGGAGAAAAGGAATGCAGTATGAACACTAGACCATCATAAAAGGATATCTTCAAGAAATCAAGGCAGATTTAGGGTAATCCCAAAATGGGGACATTACAATAAGATTTAGAAGCAAAATTTTTTACAGATAAATAGTCTTACTTAAAAAAACTGTGTGGCATATTTTATGCCTAGTGTTGTACCCCAAAATTAAATTTTTCGTTACACTTATACATTTTGAAGAAATGAGTAAAAGTCTTGTCAAATCTATCAAAAAGGTCAAAATTTGGGTGTGCATGTCTTGCATGAGGGGTGAAAATGTGAAATTTTCAAAATCTAACGATCTGGGTCTACTCAGAGCAGCCTAATCTACAAAACCCAGATCTCAGTTTTTCATCCCTACTTTTTAGGAAAACTGCTATTTTTAGAAATTTCCTAAAAATAGTAACTTTTTTGGGTTTTTTTGGGTTTCTTTCGAAACGGATACTGGCAAAATTTTCTATTTTTAAAAAGTTTCTAAAAATAGAAAGTTAGTCCAATAGGGTTCAAACTAATTTTGATTGGCTCAAAATACTTCCATATTAGGCTAGTGCGGTCAGAATCTCAAAAAGGTCAGTTTTTCCCTAGTGGGTCTATTCTGCTTTTTCAGAAGCATATCAGGAGCTCTGAGGCCATCAATGGAGGTCAGTCAGCTGCCAGGCGTCAAATTCAATGATCAAGCATCGAACAAAATATCAAAAGATGAACACATGTTGAATTAAGGAAGGTGAAATCTACCTAAAATTGACTAAGTTTGCTTGACATGGGCACCCCAGGAGAGAATAGGCGCCCATCTTTTTAGGGCATCAAATGATGGAATTAGGGTTTGAACTCCCAGGAAAAATTGTTCAATTTCCCCCCAGCTCCGTAGCGAGTCCAACGGTGCAGTCATCGGATCATCCAGTCGTCCAGGATTTGAGATCAAACAGGGAGGATCCAAACAAAAGTCAGAATGAAAAGAATGAAAATCACCAAAATTTGACTAAGTCTGGGAACTTTGGGCACCCCTGGTGAAGAAGGGCGCCCAACTTTTTGGAGGGGCAAATCCAACAGTTAGGGTTTGCTAAAATGCTCAATCTCTCTGGAATTCAGTCTGCTTTGCAACGAATATCTTTGTCAGGGCATCCGACTAGCCAATCTCAGGCAAATCCAAATCAGAGTTGAAGGTATAGAATGAAGGTTTGAATCTGAAGATAAAATCTAATGAAAAATTTTCTAAGTCTGGAGCACATGGGCACCCCTAAAGGAGAAAGGCGCCCAAGTTTTTGAGTGTCCAAACAGATGAATCCGCCAGTGAAGCTCTAACGTGACTTCGTCAGATTTGATCAAGCTTTCCAACAAGATCTCCAACATGTCAATCCGAGTTGGTAGCCACCAGATGCAAAAGGCTGAACAGAGGGTTTGACGAGAGTGAAATTTTGAAAATCAAAAGCAAGGTGAAAATGCAAGAAAATATTCTAAGTATGGTTGAGTTGGGCGCCCCAACCAAGAAGGGCGCCCAAGCTTTTGAAGGCCCAAATTCAACTTTTTGATGAAGTTGCTCCCAGAGAACCCCCTCCAAAATCTTCTCAGCGTCGCGACAAGCTCAGCCATCAACCAATTCGAGCTTCGGGTCACCAGATCAAGCAGGATCATCTGTAAAAGAGAAAAGATGAAGAAATGCTGAAAATGGCTAAGTCTAGTCAAGTTGGGCGCCCCTGGAGAGAAAGAGCGCCCAAACTTTTTACGTCGGAAATGATGGAATTTGCCAATACACCACCTAAGATCACCTTGTTGTTTTTAGCCAAGCTATCCAGTGAACCTGTCAGCCAGTAGATCTAATCAGCGTAGCTCCCGGAGTCAAGATTTCATCAAAAGATCAAAGGGAAACGAAGAACTTGAAAATCATGCAAAAATGGCTAACACAGTGAAAGTTTGGAGCCCCTGGAGGAAATAGGCTCCCATGAATTTGAAGGTCAAAATGAAGTTTTTCGCTAGAGGTGCCTCCAGAACTTCTCAGAATCAGTCAGGCTACGCAATGAATCATCCAGCTCGTTCATCGGATCAATCTGGAAGCTGGAGATTGAGGTCAAAGCAAGGGTCAAAATGGAAGAAAAGTTGAAAATTCTCAAAAAAGTGGCTAACTCTGGAGAAAATGGGCGCCCCTAGCCAAGAAGGGCGCCCAACTTTCAATGCCTTAGTAGAATTTTCAAAATTTCAAAGATGGCAAGAGGAAGAGGATGTCCAAGTTCATTGAACAGGCCAAGTTTAGGGTCTTGAAGATAAAAGCAAAAGAAAGCAAACCTATTTCAAACCCTAAGTCTATTTAACACCTCTCTTCAGTGTAATTTTCATTATTTTTTTAGGTAGCATTCAAAGGAGAAAGTTGGAGCAGCAAGTTTGAAGTAATATTTCAAAATTCAAGAATTCAAGTTTGTTGATTCTTCATTAAATTTTTCAGACCAGCAACATAAGGCCTTGCTTTTTCAAGCTTTTTCATCCAGAAGATCAAATTTTGAAGGAGAAGGTCAAAGAATTTTAGTTTTCAGCCATCTAGGTCTTTTCATCTCATTCTTCTGAAGAATTTTGAGGAAATTCATCAAGTTGCAGCACCTGCTTTTTCCTTGCATGTCAGTGAAATCTTCAAAGTTTGAAAATTTTGATCATCTGGGTCCTCTCAAAACAGTCTTCTGAAGAAAACCCATATCACAGCTTTTTTTTCAAGAAAATTTCAAATTCTAGGGTTGGCTGCTTTTTCGATCAGCCATCAATGTTTTCCAAATCTGATCAACTGGGTCCATTTCTAATTGTATTCTAAACAAAACCCAGATGCCAGCTTTTTCGGTGAAAAATTGAAGAAATTAGGGTTTGCTGCTTTTTCAATCTAAATTCAAAATTTCCAAAAATGGATGATCTAGGTTGTATTGCAACAAAATTCAGAGCAAAACCCATATCTCAGAAAAATTCCCAAAAATTTGTCCGTTTGAGGCCAAAAAACCAGCATTCTAAAAATAAAAAGTTGCTCAAAACTTGTCTGAGCATAGGCGAGTTTACAGTCATTCTTCAAGGTTTTCAATATGAAGTACACTCCCCTCGAGTTTAAGACCAAATCAGCACGATATCAAAACTTCATCATCTCAGCTGAAGAACACGAGGAGGTGTGAGATGAGAAAAAGGAAAGGTATCAGAAAAGAGTTGTGCAATACTCTTCTATTGGAAATCAACAAAAGTGTCAGAAACATAAAGTTGCAGAGCCGTCAAGTTATCAATTAGTGAGTCATCTTTCGGGCAGCAATGTTTTTCAAGAATAGAACTCAAAGCAACTGAAGAAGTGGAGGATTCTCTAAGTTTGATCACAGAAGGCAAGGTGATCTTGGAGAATCAGAATATTGCCTTAGATAGTATCAATGCACTTGACCGGGACACAGTTTACTGCTTTTTAGCAGATATGATTGAGATTTAAAGCGGCTTTCATATAGAAGCTTTCTTTCCGCTTTTTTTCTATTCTTGGAACAATTCTTTATCCATTCTTTGAAGAAGAGAAAGAAGATAAATGTAATAGTTGGCGTTTCCCGCTTTTCCTACTTTCTTAGGTGTTAGATGCTATCTTCTTTCTAGATTTAGAAATAACGCTTGTTTGCTAAGCAAGCCCTAGATTGTCAAAGCAAGGAAATTTTAGGGTTCCCTACTCCTCTGCTTGCCTATAAATAAGAGTCTTTGCGCATTAGTTTTATTTAACCGTTATTGTGATAGCAAATTGCTAAGTCTCTTTTAGCCAGCAAGCTGTTATTCAGTGTCAGTTCACTTTGTGTTAGAACCATGCTAGTGATAACAAAACGCTAAGCCTAAGTGCCTTCTATTTGTTATTCAAGTGTTGTTCGATTGTTTTATGATAGCAAATCGTTGAGTCTCTTTTAGCCAACAAGGAATTATTGTAATTGTTGTTCCTATTGTGTAAGAACAAGATTGCAAACCTCTTTAGCTGCAATTTCTTGTTCCAGGCATGTTAGAAGTAAGTTTTGTTCCAGAAGTTTGAGTAATAAAATCATGAGCCTCCTTTGCCTTGATATAACATCTCAGATTTTTGTTATTTGTGTTATGCTTTTATGATCTTGATTTCAGCTTACATTGAAGTGTGTAGATGTTTGTTAAGAAAGAGTTTATTGAAGCATTTTGTCAGAGAATCAACCTTGTCCATTTCTAGTTTCTCTTGCTCTGCATATTACTTGAAAAGTTAGAAACGTCTTTAGTTTAAGTTAGTCGTAGTTGAAGTTCTTAAAACAGAAAATCTCAACTACGGCATTTGTGTTTAATAAACCTTGTGCTCTAAGCTAATCAAAAAGATAGGCAACTTAGTTCTTAGTTTACTTTCTTTCAACACCATCAACAAGAGGGAGCTTCCCCTCCTAATTTGAAGAACAGTTTTACTGTGCATAGCTGTCCGTTTCAAATACGCATTCCAGAGGTGCGAATTTAAACGCCAACACCTAGAAACATGAAATTTGAATTAAAGTTATATGACACATCATATATATTTTAAACTGAAGTTAACTTGCATACAAAGAGATGGACAAACAATTTTCTACATTGTTTATTTTGTATATATATACTCTCAGTCCTGGCCAAATGTCACTTATCAAAGGAGCAGATGCAGATTCAGAAACTGGATGTCATCTACATCCAGGAATCAGAATTGTCAGGAGAGGAAACCTTAATGTCATCAGATTCAGAAGCTGGATGTCATCTATATCCTCAAGAGGCTAGCTAGTGGCTGCTTGTGCATGCATCATTTAATTCAAAGCTTAAGCTCATCATACAAGATTGGAACAATGCAGATTCTGGATGTATTTTGTTGAGAAAAGAAAACTTGAGGAGGAGCTGGAGAAAGTTAACTGCATTTGGCAATCCCAAGGCTTATCTGATCAACTTTTTCAGGAAGAGGTGGAGATGCATGGTTAATTAGAAGAGACTTTGGCTAAATCGGAAACTTTTCCACACCAAAAGTCAAGAGAGACATGATTCACTTAAGAAGATTAGTATACACAATTTTTTCATCAATCAACAATTGTTGGATGACATACCAACAAAATCGACAGCAGCTTTTCTCAGAAGGATTCAAACTGGAGGACCTAGATGATATTGGATAGTGGGCAATAGACACTTTTCAATAGATGATATATTCTGACGGACCTGCTAATGATCATTCTCACCAACAATTTCTCCAACATATCCCCACTCATATTACCAATGCTCAAAATAGTGTGTAGATGGTCCCATCACAGCAAAAGACGGTAAAGCATAGTTGTTCAAATGAAAAAAGATAAGGCACCTGTAGGGTCCTCGAGTGCTTGTGCCTTCCTTGATCCTCAATTTTGTATTGCATGCTATCTATGTGGTTTTGGACTATTTTGTAATCGTTTTGATATCAACATCCAAGGTCCTCAGGTGCTTGTGCCTTCTTCTTTGATGCTCAATTTTGTATTGGATGCTATCTATGTGGTTTTGTACTATTAAGTAATCGTTTTGATATCAGCTTGGTGTGGGTTGTAGTGTGTGGTGTTTGTAATGGCAACAAATGTTTCCTTGCATGAGGTGACAGGGGATGCTGCTATGGCAGAGGCTCTTGATAGGGTCCCTATCCCGCCTTCTCCTCGATCGGGCATGACTAGATCTGGTGCACCTAAATTGCAGAAGATTAACGGGTGTCTAGAGAGGGCCCAAGTCCATCCAGTGTTGGTGATTCAAAAGGAGGCTGTAGCGGATGATTTGGAATACTATAGCAAGCATGTTTTGATCTGCAAGTTTATGGGGATGAGGGTTTCTTTGCCTTTCCTTGAAACCTAGATCTGTAAGACATGGAGTCCAAAGGGGGACTTTGATATTTTGTTGGCAGCAAATAATTTCTTTCTGGTAGATTTTTCATGTATTTCCAATAGAAATAAAGTATTTGAGGGAGGGCTTTACTTTTATAATCAAGTTGGCCTGTTTATAAAACCATGGCATGATGGTTTTAATTCGGCTGAAGAGTAGCCCTCTAGGGTTCCTGTGTGGGTTCGTCTTCCTGGGCTGCCACTTGAATGTTGGAGACGAGATATATTGCAATCAATTACTCTACTGCTAGGAAATCCTATTGGGCCTTCTCAACAAACGTTGGATAAGCGGATTTTCTCCTATGCTCGGGTTTGCATAGAGATTGATTTGAGTCAGCCTTTGCCAGATTCTATTGATTTGACTATTGGGTGCAGTTCTTGGACTTAGTCGCTAGATTATGAAACGTTGTCATTCCGGTGCCGATTGTGCCATCAGTATGGTCATCTTCAGCGGAGGTGTCCTCGTGTTGCTAGTACTAGTGGTTCAAGTAATGTGATGGCTCCATCTCTCCCAAGGACGAACAAGGGGAAAGCACGCATGCAAGGGGCGACGTCGGATAAAGATGGGTTTGTTACAGTTAGGTCACAAAATAAAAATCGAGGTTAAAAGAGGACTCTAAGAGATCATCAAGAGGAGGAGATTTTTAACAAGTTTGATGCATTGGATGAGTCATAATTTTGAGCCTTTGCGTGTCACTTCTTCGGCTCTTGCTCTTGCGAAGACTCCTAGAGTGGTGGTGGATTCGGATGCTCCATCCCTTGATGTTGGGCTTGGAGACTCTTGTGGGTTGGTTGGAACTTCTATTGTCTCTACTATCGTTGGTGGGAGTCTAGCTGGTGGTTCAGGCTCTAAAGATGTTGGTAAGAATAAAACTCCTCCTCCTGTTTTGGGTTTGCAGCAAAAGCCCCTGAAAAAGGGTGCTCTGGATAAGCCTCAAAAGGTGGGTAGGAAGAAGGATTAGGAAAAAGTTGAGATGGTTGGTGAGACGTTGGTTGAGTTTGGATCGGTGAGGACATTGGATGCTCATTTCTCTCACCCTTCGCGATGATCTTGTTATCATGGAATTTGTGTTATCTTGTTCTTGCGAAGACTCCTAGAGTGGTGGTGGATTTGAATGCTCTATCCCTTGATGTTGAGCTTGGAGACTCTTGTGGGTTGGTTGGAACTTCTATTGTCTCTATTGTCGTTGGTGGGAGTGTAGCTAGTGGTTCAAGCTCTGAAGATGTCGGTAAGAATAAAACTCCTCCTGTTTTGGGTTTGCAGCAAAAGCCCCTGAAAAAGGGTGCTCTGGATAAGCCTCAAAAGGTGGGTAGGAAGAAGGATTAGGAAAAAGTTGAGATGGTTGGTGAGACGTTGGTTGAGTTTGGATCGGTGAGGACATTGGATGCTCATTTCTCTCACCCTTCGCGATGATCTTGTTATCATGGAATTTGTGTTATCTTGTTCTTGCGAAGACTCCTAGAGTGGTGGTGGATTCGAATGCTCTATCCCTTGATGTTGAGCTTGGAGACTCTTGTGGGTTGGTTGGAACTTCTATTGTCTCTATTGTCGTTGGTGGGAGTGTAGCTAGTGGTTCAAGCTCTGAAGATGTCGGTAAGAATAAAACTCCTCTTGTTTTGGGTTTGCAACAAAATCCCCTAAAAAAGGGTGCTGTGGATAAGCCTCAAAAGGTGGGTAGGAAGAAGGATGGAGAAAAAGTTAAGATGGTTGGTGAGACGTTGGTTGAGTCTGGATCAATGAGGACATTGGATGCTCATTTCTCTCACCCTTCGCGATGATTGTGTTATCATGGAATGTAAGGGGTATGAATAGCATCCCTAAACAAAAGGCTATTCGAGAGTTGGTTCGTGTTCATTCTCCAGACTTGGTTTTCCTCCAGGAGATGAAGTTATCTGTTGATGGTATGATGCAGTGTGCTTCTAAGATTTGGAATAGAGGATTATGCCAATGTATGGGTGTGCAAGGTAGCTCTAGTGGTCTTGCTTGCCTTTGGGATCCTCGGCAGATTTCTCCTGTTTGGTGGTTCTCTTGCAAATTCTCTATCTCTCTTGTTGCGGTTAGTTTGGAGTCGAGCGAAAGAATTTTCCTTTCCAATATTTATGCTCCTTCGAACTTCCCTAGTATGGTTCTCTTGTGGTCTCATGTCAATTTCTTGAGATCTTTCAATCCTTTTCTTCCTTGGATTATGGCAAGTGATTTCAATGCAATTGCCTCTTTAGAGGAGAAGGGGGGGGTAATTTGCATCTGGACCCTTCCTTTAATCTTCTAAGAGACGACTTGGCTTGATTGCAGCTAGTGGATATCAAACCTTTGAATGGTATGTTTACTTGGAATAATAGGAGGCTCGGTGATGATGCCATTTTTGAAAGGTTGGACAAGTTTCTGGTTTCCAGCTTTTGGGTTGGTGACCAGTGGTTGTCAAGTTCAAAAAATTTGGACTGGCCTGGATCGGATCATTGGCCAATTAAATTCTCTACCCGTCCAACTAGTTGCTCCAGCAAGCAAACTTTTAGATTTCAGCTTATGTGGCTGAGGGAGGAGAGGCTTCATGATTTGGTTTCTAGATGGTGGGTTGAGGAGAGGCCTGCCTTTGGCACAGCTATGTACTCCTTTCTAAGAAGACTTCAATATATCAAATATAAGCTGAAACGGTGGAATAGGCATCAATTTGGCAATGATTTTCAAGAAAAAAGGGCTGCTCCAAAACGCTTGGATTTAGTTACTCAACAGATTAGGGATCATGGTCTTTTTGTGGATTTGGACAGGTTGGAAGCTAATGTTGTTAAAGATCTTGAGGAATGGGAGCTCAGGGAGGAAATTTTTTGGAAGCAAAAGGCTCGCATTGAATGTCTTCAAGAAGGGGATAGGAAAACTTCTTTCTTTCATAATTCGGTTAAGTACAGAAGGTAGGGTAATGTTATTCCCACTCTCTACTCACCTGAGAGCTATGTTCTTTCATCCTCTGTTGAGATTTCTAGAGAGGTTGTTCGTTTCTTTTCTACCCCTTTTTCTGAAGATACTCCTGCCGAGGAGGATGAAGCTTCTATCTTGTCTTGCATCCCCTCTCTAGTGACCATGGATATGAATGATTCCCTTATTAAACCTATTTCTCTGAAGGAATTGGAAGATGTTGTGTTTCAGCTGAAAAAAGGAAAGGCTCCAGGTTTTGATGGGTTTCCAGCTAAGTTTTTTCAGGAATTTTGGCAGGTGATCAATCTGGATTTGCTTGAGGTTGTTCAAGAGTCTTTAAGGAATAAGCAAATGTTGTGTGCTTTGAATGCCACATTTCTTGCTCTCATCCCAAAAAAGGAAGGGGCTGATTCTTTGGATCTTTTTTGACCAATTGCTTTGTGCAATGTGGTTTATAAAATTATTACAAAGTTAATTGTTGAGTCTCTTAAGCCTTGGTTGGATAAGTTGATTTGAAAGGAACAAGGTGGTTTTGTTGCAAGCAAACAAATCTTGGATGGTGTTGTTATTGCAGCTAACACTATTCATTCTATGGCCTCTTCTTGTGAAAAGGCTATGTTTATTAAGTTGGACATGGCCAAACCCTATGACCGTGTTAAATGGGATTTTTTGTCCAAGATTCTCAGGGCTTTTGGATTCAACGGTGATTGGATTGATTGGGTCATGAGTTGTGTGACGACTTCTTCCTTTTTTGTAATCATAAATGGGGAGTCTACTGAGTTGTTTGGTGCATCCAAGGGCCTTCGGCAGGAGGATCCCTTATCCCCATACTTATTCATCTTCTTGGTTGAGGGCTTGGGGAGGTTCATTAAGTCTCGTGTGATGAATGGGCTTATCCAGGGATGGAGATGAAGCAACTTCCAGCCCCCTCAATCTCATCTTCAGCTTGTTCACGACACTACTCTGATGGGTGTTGCTAGAGTGGTTGAAGCAGTTTCCTTGAGAAAGACCCTAGATTGTTATTTGGCAGCTTCGAGGCAAAGCATCAATGAAAGTAAGCCTTGTATTTACTTCTTTAATATCCCCACGCTTTTTCATCAACGTATTGCTAGGATTCTTTGATTTCAGGTGGGATCACTCCCTTTCATTTATTTGGGTGTCCCTTTGGTTGTTCGCCCACTCCCTAGGTGTTTTTGGCAGGATGTGATTGATAAATTTCGCAGGAAGGTTTGTCATTGGACATATAGATAGTTATCTACAGTTGGTAGAGTTACTCTATTAAAATGAGTGGTTCAAGCTCTTCCTTTATACAGGTGCTTTCTTTTGACTGCCCCGTCTAGCTTCACCAAAGATTTTGAGTGTCTTTGCGTCAGTTTTTGTGGTTGGGTAATCTCCTTTCGAGGAAGTGGAGCTTGGTCAAGTGGGAAGTTGTTTGTCGGCCGAGACAAGAAGGTGGTTTGGGATTGCGTAGGGCGGATTGGAATGGTCAGGCCCTGGCGGCCAAGCTGTACTAGAGATGGTGCTCTCAACAACATCAATGTTGGGCCAAGATTCTTACCTTTAAATACCTAGGGGATGTGGACAATGCTAAGGTTCCTAGATTTAGCCTTATGGGAAAAGGTTCCATGGTTTGGGATACTCTCAAGAGGGGGGCCAAGTTGGTTAAACAAGGCCTCTTTTGGATCTACAACCGTGGTTCTGATGCTCTTTTTTGGTATGATTCCTGGAATGGTTTCCCACCTATCATTTCCTCTCATTGTCATCTGTTGGGTTTATGTAGGATTTTTGTTGAGGCTGGTTGGAGCAGAGTGATGAATTTTAAAGCCCCTCGGGCATTGGGGCAGGCAATTGTTTACAGGTGGAAGGACATGCATGAATGGCCTTTGGGTGGATCTCTGGAGGATAGGATGAATTTGGCTTCCATTTTGGCTAATAGGCTTTGTTGCTTTCTTCCTGGCGGGATGTTCTTGCATGGGGTCCGGATCCAAAAGGGAAGTTCACTGTTGCCTCAAGTTATCTGGTGTTGGATAGGCAAGCTCTTGGCAATGTGGAGGTTTCTTAGTGGAAGCACATTTGGAATAAGTTTGCTTGGCCAAAGTGTGATTTCTTCTCTTGGCTAGTGGTTTATGGTAGATGATTGACATGGGACAACCTTTGGAAGCGTGGTTTTCAGGGTCCTTCAATGTGCTTTTTATGTATAAAGGATGTTGATTCAGCTTCTCATCTCTTCTTTCAGTGCCCCTTTGCCAAGACAATCTGGCATTTCTGGTGGGGGCCCTAGAATGTGCAGTGTATTCATTCCTCCTCAAATGAATTTTGGCGAAATCTTGGGCCCATTCCGGTTAAGACTTCTTTTTTGCACATAGCTTGGAATATTGGCCCCAGTTTGCTTGTCTAGCACATCTGGTTGGAACGCAACTGTAAGATCTTTTTGGACAAGAAGCTTTAGGTGGCCAAGTCTAGTTGCGTATTCTTGGTGCCCTACAAGAGACTTTGTATGCTAAATGTGACTTGTCCATTCCTGTGGATCCTAGGGATGCTAGAGTGGTTCATAATTTTGGGATTTTTGTTGGTGGTAAAGGCAAGCCCAAGATTGGGCAGAGTAGGTGTTCTAAAGGGAGGATCTTTAGGGGGGGCATTGATTGCCTCCTCCCACTAGTGTTTTGAAAATTAACACTGATGGGTCTACAAGAGGCAACCCTAGGCATGTTGGAGTTGGAGTTGATAGGGATTGTTCTAGGGTGGTTGAGTTTTTCTTTTCTAAGTATAAGGGGCAGCATTCTAATAATCCCATGGAAGCATTGGCTATTCTTTTGGCATTGAAGAGGGCCTATGCCCTTGGTTGGAGAAGGATTATTTGAGTTTGATTCTCAAGTGGTGATCGACTTGTTAAACAAGAGTCAATTAGAGGATGTTAGCTAGCAATTAGTTGTGTTGGTTAAGCAAATCACCAGTCTCAAAGGAAATTTTGATTCTATCCCCTTCTCTCATATCCCACGGGAATGGAATAAGATGGCTGATGGTTTGGCCAAATGGCCTTTTGAGATGGCAAGGACGTGGATGGTGGATGATTGGAGAAGGTTACCTGGGGACCTTGCTTAGGAGTTGGAGGATTTGGTTACGGAGGATATGAGATGTTGCATGAGTTCTTCTTGATTTCTTGTTTGGTGTGGTTTGGCCCTTTTGGGTTTTCTTGTTCGATTCTGCTTTGTAATACTTTCTTGGATCAATAAAGTTTTTACCCTCTTTTTAAAAAAAAAAACAATGAGTTTGGTTCCCCACTAGCACAAATGAATGACGAGAGAGAAGGGACCACTGTGCCAAATTCATTCTTCCATTGGTTGAGTGGCTTGACAATTCCATTGCTATACAAAATACTTGGCATGATTTTCTCTTCAATATTCTCCAGAAATTTGAATATGCGCCTCAGTTGTTGCTCTAATTTTTCCTAATAAGCCAATCATTTGATGTGTGCTTATAAGACGTTCTAGAATGTTGGGGTCATACCTAGAACTTTTGTAGACTTCTTGTATTAATGTCGTCCTTGGAATCCATTTGCCTAGAACGTCTTTCAAATTATCTTGAATATTGCACATAAGCACTCCTTAAATTGTTATATCCCATCCAAGTATCTTCAAGCTTTTTGACTATTTTGGATAACCTATATCTAATAGGTCATCAACCAAATCAGTTATTCTTTTGTTTTTGTCCTCTTTGGCTTCTTTTAATTGCTCCTCCAACTCCTTAATTTTCAAGGACATAGCATCCTCCACCTGCACTTGTACATTTGCTGAGCTTGATGGGGTGGTGACAACTACAATAGGAGTACTTTGTGGCAAGGATAGCAATGATTTCACTTTGTTGTATTCCATTATCAGCCTTAAGTGATTTGCGTGCAGTTTGTCAAAATCATCTTGAAGCTTTTTGGTAGTAGCTTCACTAAACATTTATAGCTAAAATAGCTGTCTAATAATCTCTTGACAATTAAATTCCCTATCAACTCATCAATATTCCCTGCTACCTGTGGTTTATTTGTTGATGGGGCCATAGCCCAAAGAGCCAATGTCTCATAACTAGTATTAAAACTAGACCCACAATATGCTTGCTTAGCCTATTCATTGGTAGGAAAAGCTTCTTCATCCTGCTTTCTTATTGTGTCTAGGGCTATGGCAGAGGCTATATCTCAGTCGAGCGATAGAAGTAGACCAGCCTCCTACACCATTCTCCTTGCTTCTTCAAGGGTTACATAATTGACTTTGAAGTCAACTTCCTTCAAGATCTCCTTGTTAATTCCCTCTATCTTTGATGGGCTTGCCTCTCCTTTAGCTTTATTTAATTTTTCAAGAAATCCCTCTCTTTCTAGTCTCAAATCAAAATCTTTGAACTCTTTTGACATGACAAATTCATCATCAAAAATGAATTGTGTACAAGACAAAGCCCTTATATCATTAGCCTCTTCTCCACCACTTCTTAAACAAACTATCAGTCTATCCTAAGGAATGTCAAGGATTTGCACTCTTTGGGGAGAGGGCATAATTTGGTTCATTTCTTCCTCCCCAATTACATTTTCAAAAATTTTCTCAATCTCTTCTACTTCTCCAACATCTATGGAATACGAAACTGGAGGTGGTTGCATAACCCTCTTCTTCTTTTCCTGCTCTGTAGGAGATGCAATTGACTAAGCAAGTGCCTCTTGTACCTATTGTGTTTCCATCGATGCTTTAACTCTTCTCACATGTTGGTATACCTCAATCATTTTTTGTGGGTCCTCTTCATGTTGTGGTCTTTCTTCTAATTTCTTTGTAATGTCCCCTATCCCCATTTTCCCTAGAATTCGCCTATTGATCACAAAGGGCAACAAATTAGGGTTAGGGTTTCACCTTGTTAAATAAATCTCCTTAATGAAGTAATCTTGGATTGGAATCCTGCATTCACCACATGAACAATATATGCAAATATGTACATACGCTAGTTAGGGTTATTAGACCATTGCATCACATCGATAAGTCATCAACAATGCAACATAGTTGGGAGAAGGGGCACGATGGGTCCACCTGAAGCCATATGCCAAGCCTAAGAGGGTGTATAT